>PVLA01004659.1:0-145451 GCA_004027455.1 Hydrochoerus hydrochaeris | reverse complement strand
TGAAGAGTTACTGAATCTCCCTCAATACAGCACAGTTAATCCATTGCAGTCCAAGGTTCTGGGGGGAGATAGGGAGCCAAAGATCAACAGCAGTAGTAGGTCCAGGAGGTGGAGGGGGTCCCTAATGGCAGTGGTGGGACTGCAATGGCACATGCCACTGGCTGGAATTCCTAAGTCCTGAGGTGGGCAGCCAGGATGGTGGGGGAATGGGAGGTGTCCAGATCTGGCCAGGCCCCACGCATCACTGGCTGGAGTTCGTGGGTCTCACAAAGTGGTCTGCTGGGAGTGTGGGGGTCACAGGAGGGGCTTGGGTCTGGCCCAGCCCCAAAACCACAGCTGGCTGGAGTTCCTGGGTACCATGAGCTGGTCTGCTGGGATGGGTCTCAGGAGGGGCCTGGGTCTGTCCTGGCCCTGTGCATGCTGCTGGCTGGAATTTCTAGGTCCTGCAAGGTGGTCTGCTTGGATGGCCCGAACTTTTCACAATAAATTTTGGCAGGTTATTTAATTGGAAATCAATTTCAGTTTTTTATCTTTGGTTCTGCTAACGTGTCCCTCCCAAGCATATGGCTCCATCTCGTATGGCTATAGAAGTTTCAGTACAGGCATGGCTTTAGTCCTCAAGCTGGAACTCACCAACACCCTGTTTGCTGATGTTGCTCCTGGTTCCCCCTGAATATGCATATCCATTTAAATGTGTCACTTAAAATTTTTCATTAATAATTAAACATTTTCATACTCTAAGCAATTTCTGTCTATCTGTATATCTAACTATAAATTTTTACACTGATATAAAGTGTGAAAATACCTAAGACATTTGAAATAATGGGATATATTATAAAGTTATAATGAGTAAAGTAATAGCAGGATTTATTGTTGTGACCTATTTTAAGCTATTCTTTTAAAATATTGAAACAAGAGATTGTTATAAAATTCTTATTGTCCAATGAACACCACAAGACCAAGAGAGTTGTAACAAGGTATGTGAGAGTTCCTGATACTTTTCCTGCTTCTTAGTTTTTTCTTTTTTTTAACTTTCCTTATGACAGAATATTTAAGATGCATCATTCTTAATGAGGAAAGGTTAATTTTGGATAACGATGTCAGAGATTTCAGTCCATTTCTAGCTGGTCCCATTGATTTTAGGCTTGTGGCAAAGATGGGGGACATCATGGTGGGGTACATAACAAAGGAATCTGCTCACCTTGTGGTAGCAGGGAAGTAAATAGAAAGAAATTAAGGTGATAGTGTTCCTATATTTCCTATAAGGGCACACCCCAATAAACTAAGACCCCCTAGAATTCACCTCCTAAGTATTCTACTTCCTGTCTATGGCACATAGGCTAGAGATCATACCTTCAGCTCATGGCCTTAGGGGGATATTCAAGATCCAAATTATATCAGACACCAAATCAGGTGATTGATATGGAGTTTCAGTAAAATTAAACATCTAATAATTTTCTCTTTAAAATATGTGGTGAGCTTGTGATTTGATTTGTAGTTTCCTATCCCTGCAATTCATCTTTTAACTACATATCGGAATAATTCAAGAGATTTGGAGAATTCTTAATTCCCACTTGCAGGCTATTTTTCCAGTCGTAGGATCTTGACATTTGGATATATACACACATGTATTTTTCTGTTCCTCAAATGATTGAAATCAGCAATCATAATTTAAAATGATCTGGCTACTTTTCCTGTCTCTCTTTGGAAGTATCTGCACCGTCTGCACCTGCTCTTTGCTGACATCACCAGCTGCTTGGGACACCGGCCATGGAAATGGCAGCTGAGCCTTTGGTTGTGATATTTGTTACTATTATTTTTTTGCATTCTCCCCAAATTTCAGAAGCATTTAAAGTAAAAGATATATCCAAAGGGATCTTTTCAGAATTCTCATGTCAGATTGTCCTCACGCTGTCTTTCCTCATGTAACCTAGAAATACAAATTAAACATCAAGCTCCCCACAGAGGAAAACAAAGCTGTTGAGGTTTTATTGGTGAGACTTAGCAAACACTGTTAGCTACTATTTTTATCTCTTAATTCTTTTTTTTTAATGGCAGATTCTTTGTCAGATTTCTTTCTTTATTTTTTCTGTTTAGGCCTTATTAATCTGGGTAAGCAAAGATATAATTTGTTTTCATGCTGAAGATTTCTCAGAAATAGAGCAACAAATGCAGTTGCATTTATATGAGCCTCTGCTTTCCCAAGTATAGTTTCAATAATTATTGTTGTAGTTTAGATGTTACTACAGGATATACTTATATATACTTTTTTTTCTTTGTGCAGTGTGTCCTTTCTTAGTTAACAAATAAAAATCATTGAATGAGTCTCCATTTGAATTCATGGAGCCTCGTGGTCTTTAAGATTCACTGACTTGTAATTTGGTCAAGTCTATAAAAGTGACTAAGTGGCCATTATTTTATAGTCTTATAGTCAACTGAAGCCTCTAAAAAAGTTCTTAACTAAACACCTATATTTTCATCCCATCTCTGTGTCAGTCTGTTTTCAGAGTGTAAAATACCTTAGGAAGAATTCAGCATTACTAAAATAATAAATATTAAAATGTCTCTTTACTTGATTTCTTTCTTCCTGCACCAGATTTCAACCATGGCACTCAGATGCATATATACAAGAATAATAAGCACTTATAATGGAGTATGAAGTACGTATATTTTTATTACTTTTTAACATAACCATAAATGCACTCCATAAATAAGAAATGTTAAATCATCTAAAACAAACTTTTGATTTGTGTTAAAGTAACTTCTGATAGAAAAAATTAAGGAAAGCAAGTTTCAAATTCTCTTAATGTTCTATTTTGTGATTTCTTTTTCTTCCTTTTTATTTCTCATTGTGGTCTAAGCAGGAAGATTACATTTTCCTAGGAGC
The DNA here is from genome assembly GCA_004027455.1 of Hydrochoerus hydrochaeris. Classification (NCBI taxonomy): domain Eukaryota; kingdom Metazoa; phylum Chordata; class Mammalia; order Rodentia; family Hydrochaeridae; genus Hydrochoerus; species Hydrochoerus hydrochaeris. The sequence goes on along the minus strand of PVLA01004659.1, from coordinate 142,564 downwards.
ACATCTGCAGTCTCTTCTTCCATACTTGCTCAAATGTAGGCAAAATGTAGGAATATTACAAGTCTTAGTTTATACTGAGTTACATGCTTCTTAGTAAGTGGTGAAATTTTGTAGTTGCTCACTGTAATGATCAATGATGAATCCTTCCTCCGTTCTGTCACTGCCTGAATAAGAATGAATGACCATGGACAAACGGGTCCATTTCCCATAAGCAGCTTTTTCTGGGTAAAAATCATGGGATGAGTGACAGAGAAACAATTAATGATTTCTACTACAATTCACCTTCTGTTTCAGAGTCTGTGTGATTTTGTTGTACAACATTCCACATTTAAAGGATGATGGGATATTAGGATGCATAGAAGAGTTAAACATCATTAAACATGAAGTTCTATGAAAGATACACATGCACCAGGAAGTTATTAAGTCAGATAGAAAAGAGCTCTATTTTAACCAGAAGGAAATACAATACATAGTTTAAATAATATTTTATGGTCAGTGAAAGTTAAAAAGTATAATTTACCTGTATTGTGTTATTTTTAAATGTTTTACTCTATTTTCTCAACTATTCCTCCATTTACTGTACTTAGTGGTAAGGCACATAAATTAATACTTGTTCAATACTTAGGAAAATGTGCCATGGAATATTGGAACTAATAAAGACTAGGAGAATTATTTATGATTGAGAAATGTGCAAGACTTCTGGCCTCACTGGTCATAAAGAGGCACACTTGTAACCTCATGTAGAAGAAGGCTTTTGTCTGAGAAAATTTTATTGTTTTATTAAAATTTTATTTTTTACAATGTCTTCTTTAATACACCTAAATTTTGTCATGTGGGTGATAGTTTTCAAGAGGTTAATGTGCTTTTCCTCATATTGTGTGATTCTTTGCAATGTTCCCACTCAAAATATAAGCCAAATGAGAGAAACAAAGATGTAAAACATGAAATCATCAATTAAAGACAAACAAATGAAAAACTAAAGAAGAGTTTAGCTTTAGGGTAACAAGCAAGGGTTCCCAACCCTATGCTCCAAACTTAGAGACTAGAAAATGGTTCTAGCATCCCCAGAGTTGAGTTCTGGACTTGTGAAACAAACACAAGTGTAAGAGCACAGGGAACACTGGCAAGTGCCCATTGGAGCCACCACATGGGGCTGAACCACATCCAAAGTCCTTATAGCAGGGCTAAAAATCAGATAACTCAGTTTTTTTTTCCTAGGAAAAAATTAGTGGAGTGGAAGAAACTACGGGTGGAATTTTGGTTAACATCAATTTACTTGGAAACAAGAAGCATAATGAATTACAAAAACTGAGACTGACTATTCAAAACATGAGACAATTTTAAATATTTTGTTTATATTAAATTCAAAGTTAATTGGGCATCTTGAATCTTTTGGTTAAATCTAGCATCCCTAACTAGAAACAGATATTTCATGATATCCCTTCTTTTCTACCCTTTCTAACAAAACTCTGTTATTTTCCTTTAAAATGTTTTTGTTTATTTGTGTGTTTGTTTGTTTTAATCTCAATATATGCCAAGGAACTCCAATAGTACTTAGAGTTAAATTTTTATGGCATGGAAAGATCACACCTAGTGTTCCAATTCTGTTATTAAATTTCTAAGAGTCAGTACAATTAAGTGGCAGACTGAATTCTGAGACTTTCAAATGCACACATGAAAAAAGAAATTCTTGTGTGCCAGCAAACTTTTACTCTCATACATTTTCCCTTCTGTTTGATTAAATTTCTGCTTATCTAATCTGGAAGACTCTGTCAAGATCCATGTTTGTGCTATGTTTCTTTCCACCATGACCTGAATATCACTGATGTGATAAATTAAATTCAAGAATTTTCTAATGTTTTTAAGTTACACAGATAAAATCCTGAAAATAAACACTCTGATTTTTGATATCTTCATTCAGTTTTATTTTTCCTCCTCTGCTGTGGTATTTTTCCCCTTTTCTTTAATTCCCATTTTAGCGGCTCAGTTTTCAGTGTGACTATTCTGCAATTTCCCAGCTTTAGGCATTACCTCTCCACCATGCTTCTAGTAATAATTATCTTTAATAGACTTTGTAGAAAACCTAACATTGAAAATATCAATTTCACATTAATAGATTAAGCAAAAGTTGCTAAATAATGATGATGGCAATAATTATATAAAGGACCTAAATACAAAATAAATTTTGAATCAGATTAGAATGCAGAAGAAAATTCAATTTTCCAATTTGCACTGCCAAGAAGAGAAACTGTTGCTGGGTGGAATTCAATACAGCTCTGTATGTTTAACTAAGCCAACGAGCCCTGCATGCTACATCTAAAAATAAAATAAATGCAGGACCTCAGCACGCACTCTGGGCTCTTCATTTGCTAGTGGTGTCTGTGCACATTTGTATTTCTTGTCTCTGGAACAGAAGTGAATGACCCATCTATTATGATTACACAGAACTCTTAAATGTGCTTTGGTACAACTTTTAGTTTTTTCTAAGAAAGTACTCTTACATTTTCTTAGTTGAAAAATCCCATTATTGCTTTTCTATTTTTTGTTATGATGAATAAATGATAGTGGTCTACATCAGAGTTTTTACTTCTGTATTTAAACATTGAGGCATATTCGGTGCTCCAATCAGACCACTCTCCTTAAAGAGTTGATGTTTCCATGTGGGCAATTTGAGGAACACAAAGAGGAGTAAGTAATATCCATTTTTACTCATCCCCAAGGTACATCTGATTACTAGAAGTGGTACATCCACGACACTTGGGATAATAATGATTCAACAAATGAAATATGGACTCGCACCTCTCATCCAGGCCTCTGCTTCACTATATGATGACATTCCAAGTTTTAATGTTTTTTGTAAATGCAGAAAAATCCATATATTTATTTGCAGTCAGGACTCACACATCTTAACCTGCTAAGATGTATCTGCTTCTACAGAGTCTTCTGTGTTCTGGGCACTCCTGCATATGTGAATATGATACAGTTAACACCTCCATTTCCCTGTAATACTGGAGTAATACTGGAGATATGCAAATAATAAAACTGGATCTAAGGAAGATTCAGTGCATCATCCCAAGATACACAGTGGAGATTTTGGAAATATATGATTTGAACTCAAAATGCCTGCACCTAAACAATACCTAATATGTCTATTAGCAGTTATACTGCAGACCAGAGAACATTTCTACAACTATGTCTATTCATGCTACTTCTTGTGGCATCTGAAAAATCCCTGTATGTTGTTTCTTGAGAATAAATTGGGATTGTTCTGAATTACTATCTTTATAATTTATAAATGAAATATATTGATGAACATCCTTGCAAAACATGAAGTAGGATTCAGCTGCAGTAAGTTCTTGTCCCAAATCTTGTACCAAATAGCTAAGTTTAATAAATTGTAAGGATAATATGTATGGATATGCATTCTTATGTCAAGAAAAAGAGCTGATATATTTGAAGAAAGGTATATGAATGACCTACCAATTAGCACGTTTTAACTGCTCTACCTGCCCTGCTTCTCATTCACTCATCATAATAGACTAACCACCTTTTCATGACTTTCATACCTAAGCCAGAATTTTGTTGGTATTTGAGAATACAAATAAATAAACCCCTTCTGTATAAAATTTGAATATTATAGAAATATATAATGCAAACTGACAAGGATTCATATCCAGGATAAGATTCATTGCCAGAAAGTCAGGAACTAAGAACACAGCTAATATCAAAGTTCACAAAGAGCCTCCTGCGGCATTCCTTTCCTTGACATCTTTGTGCCCATATGTGGTATGAGTTGTATCTATAGAATATTCATTCAGTCACTCCTCAAACATTCCTAGAGTGTTTCTGAGGTGCTTACAATTCTACAAGTCTCTCTTGTGAAACAAAGAATAAAGAAGACCAGAAAAAAACCACAACTCCCCTAGAGACCTTTTCCTCTTGAAGATGTTAACCTAAGCTCTGGTAAGTCCACAGTAGACTTCTTCCAAGGAGGATGTCAACTCTGACACCACTGTGTTTACTGAATACACATGGTATGGAGTGCTGTGGCTCTCTGGGTTCAGCAGAGAATCAGGAGAGATAGGAGGTGTCTTCTCAATAAAAACACTTTCTAGCTCCGTGGGTAACTGTCTCACATTCTTACCAATGGGAGCAGCTGCAGGAGACTTCTTATAACTACCCAAAGACTGGGAATGTGTAATGGAAAGGGGCTAAAGCTGTAAATAGGTTTTAGAAGAATGAACAGCCTCAGTTACTCCTTTCCCAAAGGACCCCATTCTTTAAACCCAGTGAGCTCATTAAACAAGCTCATGGTACACCAGTAAGTTCCACTGGAGGAGGAGACAGGTAAATGTAGGAGCAAGCTTGGACCTGGTTTACAGGGCTCTGATACAAGGTCAGGATGCAGCACTGATTCTTAGTTTTAAAGTTCTGAACTACCCATGGAGCCAAGCCCTCAGTCCTTGCCTTTACCTCTACCCACTAAGGAACCCGAAGCAGTGAAGTTGACATAGTCATTGTCCAGTGCAGCACTGCCACAAATGATGCAACCCCAGTAAAGATTTTGAAAAATATAGTTAAAAACCCCTATACCAATAAAGTAGAAACACATGAACTATTAAGAGTAAAAATTAAAGTATTCCGACTCAAAAGTTAATATCAACCTCAGTAAAATGGCAACATTGAAGCAAAAAATTAGCAGTTAAAATTCTTCTCAAGTAGAAGTGCCAAATATACTTGGCCTAATCAAAAATTCTATCAAAATGCATTATATATATATATATATCCTCAAAATAAAATAGAAGTGTTATAATTTCTTACCTCAAATGATTCATTTCATACATTAAATATATACAAAAATCCATAAAAACATATAAGAAATAAACATTCATTGGTCAAATGAAGATCAATTAATGGAAGAAAAAAATCAAAGTAAAATGTTGGTAAACCACATTTATTTATGCATCTACCCATTGATCTATCAATTTCAATGACAATGAGAATTTTGCCTGGAAACCAAGTTTGATTGATCACTAGAAAAATGTATTAACGCAATTTGCCACATATTCAGATTAATAGAAAAACATAAAATAGATAAGTAAAACCACTTATTGTGGGATGGGGATTTAGCTCAGTGGCTTAAGCACCTGCCTGGCAAGCACAAGGTCATGAGTTCGATCCCCAGTACCAAAAAAAAAAACAAAAACAAAAACAAAAACAAAACACTTATTGTGTCTATTATCTACACATATTAAGAATTTGCTAACTATAAAAAAATCTGTAGTTAATTTTACATTTCATTTTAGCTAGGCTATGGAGTGCAACCAAAATGAAAGGAGTGATATTTGTATCAAACATCAGTTTAGATATTGCTAGAAACACATTAAATTTTTAGGGATGTGATTAATATTCAAGTCAATAAAGTTTAAGGAAATTACATCATCTTTCACAATCTAAGTGGGGTTCATCTGACCAGTTTCAATAATTAAATGAAAAAGACTGGATTTTCCAATCTGGAAGAGTAATTCCAACTTTCCTCCAGTCTTTAGCCACTAAGCTGCTCAAAAGTCATGGAGCTAAACATTCCCTAGAATGTCTCTCTTTCACAAGATGAATTGAGGGAGAGAGAGAGAGAGAGAGAGAGAGAGAGAGAGAGAGAGAGAGAGAGAGAAGAGAGAGAGACCAAGAACTTTTCTGGTTTACCAAAGAATACAGATTAATACAAGAAGAGTTTTCATTTAAAACTATAGTAATTATGATGTCATGATATTCAGCATAAAACACTGGAATCTTTCTGTTAGTATTTAGGAATGATACCAAATGTATGTTTTTATATCTGACTTTTAGTATCATAGGAAATGTGTAACATAACAGGATCAAACAGTAAAAGGATGATATTACAATTGCATTGAAAGAATTTGAGGACAGATTATGTGATGTTTTACCAAGAGATTTTTGTTTTTTGTTTAACCAGTTATTGTCATTTATAACTGTTTAACAAGACTGATGGATGACTAATAAATAAGAAAGTATCATTTCAAATACAACCAACAATGAAAGAACAGCAAACAAAGCTTGATTTTATTGAAATCTTAGTGTCCAGGAATAGACAAGTAAGAGCCTACAAAGAAAATTCTAATGCCTCTAGATAGAAAGAAAAATTCAGATAAGATGGTAGGCTGAGTTTTTAAATTTGACATTGTGTGAAAATACCATTTTCCACTATGAAGCTATGACAGTTTTCCCTTTTTGTTAAAATATACCAGTTTTCCATCTCTGTGAAGATATCAAAGGATTTCCAATAATTTAACAGGTTAGAAGCTTAAGCCCATCCTGTTTAAGACTCAAGTCCCTTCATTACACCTATCAAGCCCTACATGCTCTAATGTACAATTTCCATACCCTTTTCATCTCTTAGTGTTCTTGTTTTTATTATAACTGTGACCTATTGTTGCATACACGTATGTGCCATAAGACATCCATGAGGACATGTTTTCCTCATGGTTTAGCTCAGTTACCTATAATAATAATAATGTCTGGTGTATAGCAAGTGATTGATAATGATTGGTTGGAGGACATTTAAAAACAATGTAGTTGGTAAATAACATCAAGTAAACTATTAAATAAAACTACAAAGTCATCTTTAACATTCAATGTCAATTATTCTTCTTCACTGTTTGAAATACAGTTATAAAACATGAATGGAAATGTTAAACTTGATTGAATTCCTTCAATTGTCCACACCCCAAGTATTACAGAAATGCAGAAATACTATCCTAAGGTGGTAGTGGGAAATATGACAGACCACAATGGGGGGAGTTTAATCAACAAGAAATTCTACATCTTTTATGTAACAAGAGGATGCTGTCCACCCAGTATACTTCAGTTTGTAAGTTACCTAGGTAATAGTTCTGGTTACAGTTTCTGTTAATTTTATTCTTAGAAAGGGCTGGTCACTGTGACACATAGCTGGTAACTATGATGCATATTGTAAAAACTACTCCTCAATGGACATGCCTTTCTGCCTCTGCATTTCCTGCTTGCTTACTCCAAATAAATTCTAGAATACCAGAGCTCAGGGCCTGGTATTTTGGAAATGATCCCAATCAACACCTGTTGATGTAGAATAAATCTGCCTCCAATTCATATTTGCTGTTGCATCTGGTGTGTTGGCCAAGAAGACTGACTATGCTGTCTTCTTTCACCCATCATGGCCCTAGTGGATAGATTAAGAACCTCTCCAGGTGATGCCCTCTCGAGATTTCTCAAGCCCCCTTAGAGATCTGGAGGAGGATTCCTGGCAACCTGCTTCAATGGCTCACATCAGACATCGAAGAGAGGAGTCTGTCTGCCTTCCTGCTAGATTCTAGTAAGACCCCCCAGAGGCATCCCAGTTAGTCTTTGTGTCAGTTCAAACAGTTTAAGCTCAGGGAAAAAAAAAGCAGGAGTCCAATCAACTCTTGTTAACCAGGACCACATTCAAGGGAAGGGGGTTGGAATGTTTAACCTCTGAGTGCCTGCTGAATGAATGTGTGAATGAGGGTCATGGACATCATAAGTTAATAGGCTATCTGTGCACCAAAACTGGAAAGTATTATTTGCAGTGGCTGATTAGGCATTCACCTATGATTTTGTGGTGATTGACATATGTCATAACAGAGACCTTGCACTCTCTTTAAGTAAATTGTAGCTAAATCCTTGCAAAGGATCTGACCTGGCAGGCATCTGAATGGTCTCTCTTTGAGGGGAACTCACCCTTTGTCTGTTGAACCATAATTCAGCGGTACATAGCAGACAAGTTGGGAGTCAGAGATGGGAACAATTAGAAAAAAAAAAACCCTGACTTCAAGAAAAGGGGCTTTTATGAAGTTATAAATGTAACCAAACTCTTCTTGTGTCTCACAGAAAAATAAAGAAATAAAGGTCCATTCTTCCTGAGAATTCCATCTTGACATACACATAATCAGCCACAACAATTTCTGCTAACACCAATAGGTTCACTCCTCACCCCTAACTCATCTACTTCCAGCCAGTTTGTCTGGTTCCAGCCAACTATTGCCTGCATTTAGCCATAGAGGTGGTCCCCCAAAATCTTCTGTATCATGGCTATGCTTATCCTGATGAGATGCCACCATCTAAAGCCCACACAAAATTATAGTCAGCAATTCTTTCTGAGTTACACATTTTCACTGAGGAAAAATTAGACTGTCATTCCTGATGAATGAGTTACCCTGGCCCTTTCCAAAGGTCATCCTGCCTAGAGGCATAACATCAGTCTAATATTTCTCATAAACAGCAAAGAGGAGGGACACAAGTCCATCAACTTCCGTTACTGAGAAACCTGATTTTTTTAAAAAAGCACCTGGTGTTGAAAAGAAAACCCAGAGTGATAGATGACCACATAGTCTGGCTATGAGTTATAAGGGCTATAGAAACAAACAAATGAAAAATAAATAAATGTGCCCTCTATCCATGAGACACAAAGGAACATGACAATCCATGCCCACCTCAACCTGAACCCCCTTGCCCTATTGGGCCTGGCTGAATAAGACAGATTGAGCTTTATCAAATTGGGCCCCTGAAACCCTACAGTCATTGCAAAAGTTGGAGGGCAAAACTGTGAATCTCCTGGTAGACAATGGAACAGAACTCTCTACCTTCAAAATTTCTTCTGTCAAAAATTACCATCATGTGGGCAACTGGGACTCTTGCCTCTCACTTCTTCTGCCAGGCACAAATTTTCATCCTTGGAAGATATCTCATAAGACATAAACTCTTGTATAAGTCAGTCCCAATGCCTCTTCTGGGGAGAGAACTCTTCAAGTTAGAAATGACCATCTCCTTTGTCCCAAGCCACTCAGTCTTTTCTCATTTAACCTTGCACTTTCAACTCTGACTATTCACCAAAAGCAGGATGACTCCTGCATCAGCCTGAGACAGATGACCACAGTCCTGAAGTTCTGAAAACTCTCCTCCCAGAGTTATGGGTCAAAGACTTACCTCTGGGCCTGATCATCAACCATGTCACCTCACTGCAACCCCCATTGCTCTGAGATGTCCAGGGAATACACACAGGCATCCAAACACGCAGCAGTTGTTCAAGATCTTGATGGACTTTCATCTTTCACTCTGTGATTCCCTACCCATGCACACTTTTTGAACTGTTACCTCCAGATGCCACCTGGTTTACATGTCTAGATTTAAAAAATACTTTCCTCTGCTTACAGGTTGGTCTTACAAGCCTCAGGAATATCCTGAGACAAGTCTCAATTCACTTAAATTCACACAATGAGTCAAAATATTTTCCACTATTTGGGGGGAAGCTATAAGAACAGATTTGACCAAGCCATCAGCACGTTTTCTTTGAGGCAGGCTGTTTCTCAACTGCCACACACACACACTCTGCCTTGAGTCATTTTCCCTTGATGAAAATAATAGACTGTCAAACTGCTGAAATACATCTCTCCTGCCTGTAAAGCCAGCTCAAGATCTCTGAGTTGTCAATGCCACTGTGATTGCCCTCCATACACATTGATTCAGTATTCTGCCACCCACAGTCTGCTGCTACCGCTGCCTGGGCAAAAGAATGCATTCTTCTGCCTTCGATTGGCTCCTTCAGCCTCCCAGAAGATACACAAATGCTCTGCTGTAATATCTGTCAGAAACTGGATAAAAGAAAGAAATGCTACAGATTTCTTGGAGCTGATGGCTTCTACAGGATCTGGATCCTTGAGTTCACAGAAACAGTGATGCTTACTCAGACTCCCAGGCCCTGTGAGTGCCCAGGGATCTATCTGTACAAATAATTAGATCCAGTTGCTAAGGATTGCCTCCTCCCTTTGTCTTCAGTTCATAAATACCAAGATTTGATGAACATCCAAGGCACATTAGGCACTGTCCTAGATCAGCTTTACTCCATCATTAGCTTGCCAGAGTAATATTGTGGAACAGGTTGGCCTGTGTTATATCTCTTCCAAAAAGCACCTTAGGGAAAAATCGTAGAATAAGACAATCTTGGGGGCCTTGGCTAGAGTCCATCCTAGGATCACTGACAACCCTAGTGTTGCTGCTTCTAGTTGGGTTTTGTCTTAGAAGATCATATGTAATACACACAGGAAAGATTTTCATGGGAAACTGAAAGAGGTGGGAAATGTAACAGAAGAGAGTCTCCCAGCTAGTATGTCCAGGTGTTAATTCTGGTTAAGTTCCTTTGCTTTGCTTTGTTTCTTAGAAATGAGTCATCACTGTGATGGATAGATGATCACTATGGTGCATATTGTAAGAACCAATCTCCAATTGACAAACCATTCTGCATCTGTACTACCTGCTTGTTTATCCCATATAAGTCCTGTACTATCAAAAATCAAGCCCTGATAATTTGGGAATGATTCTAATCAGCCCTCATCAATATAAAATAAATCTGCCTCCAAATCCTGGTGGTGTTTTTGTGTTTCTGCTTGCCACTGCAGTACCACTGAAAATATCTATGAGATCTGATGAAAGGATTATTTAACTTGGTTAGCCCTGTTGTGATTATTTCACAGTATTTTCACATGTAAAAATATCAACTTGTTCACCCTAAGTATACTTAATTCTGATTATTATAAGTTAATAAAGCCAAAAATAAAAAACCTATAATAATCCTGTAAAAAATTACTGCCAGGTTGGTTGGTATATATATATACTTTAAGAAAATCAACTAGATTCATGTACCTTTATGTTTTTATTTAGTCAAAAAAAAACTCAGATAAAAATAGATAGATGAGCAACCATAATTAGCAAATAATTGTCCAAGTAATCAGGAAGCATGACAACTTATTTAATTTCATAATTAATCACAAAACTGAAAATTAAACAATCTTGATATGCCATAACTGTCTTACTATCAGAATGAAAAGAAAAAGTCTGATACTACCGTATATTGGTGAGAATGGGAACTAACAGACCCTCACGTATTGCCGCCAGAAATATAATCTCAGTAGCTACATTAGATTATTTTACATTATCAAGGAAATGTGAAGATGTTACTGTCTAGGACTATTTGATTTCATACCTGGAAAAATATCTCACAAATATGGTGAACACATGCACCAGGACACATTTATGCATTATATGTGAGAAAACTCCAAACCAGAGATTACTGGGATGTCCACCAGAAAAGAAAAAAGGGCAAACTGATTTATTCACAGAATGTGCTCTCATATGATGATACAGGGGAAAAGGCCACTGCTGTATGGAATGACAAGGACAACACAAAAGCACAAGAGGGTGTAGATGAACCACATCCAAACCACTCATGTTTATGTTCCACTCACATTGGCATAAAAAGAATGAAAACAAGGTTACATTTTTATAAAGATGTGTCAATGGCTTAATTTTATATTTAACTGTGAACATATATGTACTTATATATGTGTATACATTTGCAATCATATATGGTTTTGAATATGCACATATTATCTATCACCCATTATTATTAATCACCTATCATATGCATTTACACATGTGCACACAGAGAAGCAACTCAGAAAATGATAGATTTCTAATACTAACATATTCCATTTAGCTATTATTTGATTCTTGTCAACTAAAACATTAAAGTTCTGCATACTAGATGATAAAAAGATTCTGGCCAATTTTTAATAATTTTATAATTAAAGAGCAGATAAATAGCAAACTGCATATTTATTTTTAAAACTTATAACAATTCAATTTGTCATTTCACTTTTCCATGGACATTTATCTCCTATAAACCAGGCATCTGTGTCAATAAAACATTCTAGTCCTTGTTTTATAACATATTATTTCAACAGGAGACAAGATCTATATAAGGTACTTATGAGTTATATTGATTGTAACTTCATAGGTCAAACATGATTAAAACATAGAATGGAGCAACTTCAAACACCATTCATTTATACCCTTTCATTCACCTAGCATTTATGAAATATTTATTTTGAGCAAAACTAAAGGGCCAGTTTTAATTAACTCAATGATGCTGACAAATTTCCATGTCATTGCACTATAGCCATGATGCAGGGATATATTTCATGACATAAAATTTGAGGAATTATTGTAGATATAAAAATTCAACAAAATTTGAATTTACTGTTTCTCTGACTTTACTACACTAGGCAAAGTCAAGTCGCAAATAATTACTAAACTTGTTCCATGGATCATCTTTAGCAGCTAGTCAAACTCTTTCCTCTAGCACCACAAGTAGAGGAAGTATGATTTAGACTTTGCAAATATCCATCAGATATTCTGTGTCGTGGTACTTTTAATCTCCCACAAAATGAGGTGCTTAAGAAGTTAATTATTTTATAATCATATAAAATGTTGCCCAGAAATACTTTGAATGACCATTCTTTACCCTTCAAACCTTTCTGGGTTTCAGATCATTTTATCATCTTGAAATTCAAACTGAAGTCACATGGATATATGAAAGGTCATATTCCAGTGTAAAACAATTATCAAATGAGGAAAAGTACCAGGGAAAATAACAAAAAATAAAAAGTACTTCATGTGTCCTTTTTCTTAATAGAATATTTTCATCTCTAGATATCAAGAATGGCTATAATTATTAGGCTGAAACCATGTAATGAACATAACAGAAAGAGGTTTCTAAAGAATTTTCAAGGTGATAAGAAAATGTGTGCAATACAAAACTAAGAGAAGAATTCAGGACACAAGTTGAAAATATTTACATATATCTATCTCTCTCTATCTCTAGTTATCTATTTATCTATCTTTATATACAAAGATATCTATCTCTCTATATCTCTATCTCTATCTCTATCTCTATCTCTATCTCTCTCTCTCTATATATATATATATAGAGAGAGAGAGAGAGAGAGATTGCCAATATTGAGAAACTCCAAAAAGAAAAAAACATTTATTTTGAAAATTATATAATGTTTTAATTTTTGATCAGATATTTTGATATTTGCCATGAAGTGAATTATATTATGAAGAAAATTATTATATTCTCTAAAACAGTAAGATATTTTATTTGAAATAGAGAAAAATAATTCATGATTTTTATTCTTTTTTTTTCCAAAATTTGAGTTACTAGAGACTACACGCCCGGTCAACAGTAGATGCCAGCTTTGAAGTCAGTACCCTGCTTTTTAGTACAGTGTCCTGTGTTGTAGTGAAATAGAGCACAAACATTCAACTAAGTAACATCTTGAGAAATTTATAGGTTAGGATACTGCAACATTTATTTTTATACCCTACTGCCTAATACATGAGATAGCAAGTGCTTAGTTGCTGCATATTGATAGGTTTGGGTTTAATTTTTCCTTTGAATTCCTTCTTAAACAATTCCTCATGATCCTTTGTGTAGAATAGTCAGGAATTACTTGTTGAATTATTTTCACTAAAAGCTTAATATTAGCTAAATGCTGAGGGAAATGCCACCCACCCGTGATATTTATACAGAAAATTAAAATCAGCATCAAATGTAGGCACGCTGTGAGGTAAGCTTATAGCTCTGTTGGGGGTGTAAGATAAATCACAAACTTTCTGTTCTCAGAAAATGGCATTTTGTCTACTTTCCCTACAAGGAGTTTAAGATTAAATACAGAGTTGAGAGTAAATGTCTGTCGAGTCTCTCTACACATCAACTTACTGATGTGCCTGGTGTCTGTCTGTCTGCATATATTGATTCACATTTCCCCAAAACAATAAGGCATTTCCTCAGATTTTATTTAGAAACAGTTTATTACAGAAGCAATCATTTCCCTGAGTAAAATAAATCAGTGCAGAAAAAGGAATAAATGTTCTGCAGTCCTAAACACATGTCTTGGTAACAAGGCAGTTGGGCAGAAAGAGAATCCAGGTGTCTGCAAGTTTGGCAGCAGCTCTGTCCTGTGACATCCTGTTGGAGCAGAGATAGAGTAGCATTGTGTCAGGAAGCAGGGCAATCAGGTCCTCCATACTTGTAGCGAAAGGTAAAATTTAAACAAAGAAAACATTAAGAGCAATAGAAACAATAATAATTGCCTAGGTTTTATTATGACTCTCAGTCTCCTATGTATTATGCAAAAGTGCACTGAAAAGAAGTATCACTAACACCAGATGACTGATGGTCTGTCTGAGGCTCTAGGAGGTAGAAAACCTGACCTCGTGCTTGTGTCCATGTGCTTCCCAAAGTCTCCAATGGAATAATGAATAGAAGTCCAATAATGAAGCATCAGTCAGGCTTGTGGAGTGAGCCTGGTGACTTTCACTAACTTACAAAATGCAGAATTTGAGCAGTTTGGTGCAGTTCATAATATGAATTCCTTTGGTGCTTTGGTACACGGGCGTATTTTTAGCTCACAGGAACAGTACACTGAAGAAAGAAATAGACAGATCTTAGATGGCTACCCTGGATCGTGCTGTTGTTTCTCTTGATGGCCAGTTCATTTTCACTTCTCTACACATCAATCTCCTTACCTGTATGGTAAGGGAAATCATAGTTATCTGCTCTTTTTTGAGTGTTGTAAATGTTGTAAAATAGGTATAAAAGGTAATAGGAGATGCAAAATTTGTATATCATTTCCTATAAAATGTGTTTTAACCATAAGACGGTAACAAACTCATGTTAGTAATGTTACAAAAGAGTAAAGCTATGCCCACTAAAAATACCATAGAAACAAAAGAAATGAGAATGGTTCAAATTTCACTGGAAGTAAAAAAGACATGGCTGTGAAATCCAATGAGTAATCCTGGGTTGGAAATTGGATTAGGGAAAATATGTTACAAATAAAATTAATGAAATAATTGGTGAAATCTGAATAAAGAATATAGTAAACATACTGTTCGTTTGCTTAACAGTTGTACTGTAGCTGGATTAATGTTAATCAAATTCTGATCGCTTAGGTGCCAGTCCAAAGAAGGTTTTGCTCTTCTAGACAAGAAAAGACAATCTTCTGGAATCAGCTTCTTCTGGTTCCAACTCAATTGCTTTAAGTCATCTCCCTTTTCTGAGGTAGTTCTCTTCCTGAAAATGTGACCAAATCCAAAGTGACCAAAGTGTGGGTGTGAATTCCCAGACATTGTCTATAATACATGATACTCAACTGAGAAATCCCCCTGCTAGGATTGCCTGCTGACTGGCCACAACATCATGGTTATCTAATTTTGAGTCCTCTCTCTTATGTTCACAGTTGATGATACCTTGTAAATGTCTTATGCAACAAAATTTTTCTCAGTGTCTTATTCCGGAAAACCCAACTTGTGTATTCAGCAAAGAAAACAGGTGAGAAAGAAAGGATGCAATAAAGTCAAATTTTGGAGCTATAACACTCATATTCGCTGAAGACCCAGTCACTCAGGGAGGATCAAATGCCCCTGAATCTCTCCATTTGGCCAAACTCCCACAGTTGTGGGTACATGGAGAAAAGTGTACCTATAAGGGTAATGGGATTGTGTAAGCATTATTCAGTGGCAGGGGTGCTCTAAAGAAAGTTGAAGCTTAGTGATAGTGACATAAAAGTCCAGATTGAAAACAAAAACCTTCATTAGTTACTTAAATGAAGGCTTATTACAAGTAGTAAGAGGGCGTAAAACATAAGATGAACTAACATATAATCAGCAGAGTGTTTAAAATGGTCAATCATCCAACTAGTCATGCTAAGGGAAAAACCTTGGTAGATAAAACCAAACAACACATTGGATGCCTAGACCCAGACTAATTTCTTTGACAAATTTGATTTCACAGATTGTTCTGTACTCTTTTTGAGGCTACAAATATGACTCAGATGGGCCAGGGGTTGAGCTGAGCAACTCACGTGCCTGCATAGTGATCGCAAGGTCATGAGTTTCATCCCTGGTATCAAAAAAACCAACCAAAGAAACAAAATTACTGATGTATTCTCATTGACCTGGCATTGATTTCTTCCTTGTCCCCTGGAAGATAGTGCAGAGAAGATAGATCTACTCAGAATACTTTTCTTGTTTCTCCTCTTAGATCATTGAAGATGACACTTTTAGATCTTTAGTGATACAAAGTACTGCTTGGGTTATGCTGCCCCTATTCCAGTCACTGATGTTCTTAGACTGATGAGGGTCCAAAAGGCACTGTTTTTTTGAAGAGCTGAAAGATCTACCTGGAGTATCTCCAGGTAAGTGTACACCTACCTACACGAATGGGCATAGCATTATGGGGCTGGAATATGAATGTGACTGATGAAGGAGGCAGGACATTATTCTGACTGAGGAGAAAGCATTTACTTAGGAAGACTCTACCAGACTATAGGATTTAGGATTCTAGAAAGGACCCCGTGAGATGATGTGAACTCACTTTAAAAAGAAGTGAGAAAAAATGATATCCTCTGTGAAAAACAAAGCATGAAAAAATGATATCCTCTGTGAGCAAAATGCCAGAATTGTTGGAGCAAGCAAAGAAGGAAAGGATTAAAAGGCTCAGAGCACCGGGTGTACTAGAGATTAAATTTGTGTTTTCAGAAGACTTTCCAGGTGATCAGCTAACAATGAAATGTCCAGAGATGGCTCCCTTCCTCAAGACAAAGTTGAAATTAGGAATGTGTCTTTCAAAACTTGGCTTGCTAATAGCAAGAGGAATGATAGTACTAAGAAAAAAGGTCCTGCATGGCTTTAGCTGTCAAGATAAGAAATATGTCTGGATCATAATGTGGATCAAGTCCAGATCAGATCCAGGGGCATAAAGTGCTGCATGAGTTCTGCATGAGACAGTATCATGTGGACATTTGGTTTACAATTAACAAGGTGTGAGGTGAACTTATGACAAAAACGTTCACAGATTGCAGGCACAGCACATCAACTAGTACACGCTGGCCTGCTAGAGCTTTAAATAAGCTGCTTAATGTGTGATTAAACTGCCAGCAGGAATTTTTTTTTCCCTTGGGAGAAAGTGAATTCTTATATTTTGTGTTATATCCCTGGAATTGTATGTTCTGAATCCCTAAAAGAAAAAAATACCTAGATCCAGAACCCAAGAAGTAAAACCAGTAGTGGTCCACTGTTTCACCACATATAAACCTCCCCAGTTCTACAGGATTAGGCGTCTGGGAACATTGTCATAGGAGTCATGACAGGTGTCTACTAAAAGATAAGCTTGGATGCCACCTGGACAATTTTACTTCTTTTTGTCTAAAAATGAGCAGGGAGCAAAAGTCATCTCTCTGGTAAAATGACCCCATTATCAAGAAGCTGTAAAGTGCTGTTACCTGATTATAGCAAATGCAAACATCCATAGAACAAAATGTGGCTCATGGATAACAATGAGAATTCATCCCTGACCCTCTTGGGTGCTCTCGAGTGTCTCATGTTGGTGTAAACACACAGGTATAGCAACCTTGATCTGAGAAGCTGACAGTGAAGTGTGCTCAAGGTCACTGAGGACAATGATCAGAGATGAGTGGCTACCAGAGTTCAGGTATCAGGCACCACAGGAAGTATCAGAGACCAGCCCTTCTCATTGTGGGGGTTAGGATCCAGGTGAACAGTGCAGAAAGGCCCAGAGACCAGCAGGAGTATCATCCCCAGGTAACCTAGGAAGTTCAGGAAAAGTAGCAGTCAAAAGACTATAAACTGCCAGAGGAGAAAGGAAAAAATAGGAACAATTGCAGTCTTAAAGGCGATGTGTTGGGGTGACCATAATTGTCCTACTAATCTAGTTTGAAGCTGTGGATTGGGGAAGAGTCTGATGGAGACTTAGAATGTTGTTTTCCATGTGTTTATAAAAGAGTTGAAGTGGATAATAGAAGGGATAAAAACAGTATGCAGGGAGCTATGGCCCCTTCCAGAAGGTATGTGATGCCCAGCTGTGTGGACATCCTGTGGACAGTCCTAAGCTGTCACCACCTTCTAGATCTGCCTCAATAGCCCATCCTGGGCAACCTGAATCCAGTGAGTAAGCAGGATTCAGCACCAAAGCTCCTGAGGGGAAGTTATAATAGTTCTGCTTTCTCTTATTTACAAAGCTGAAAAGTAGAAAGCTAGAGAAAACACCTGAAGTCTAGGTTAGTGATAAAGTCAAGGCTGTAATTTCTTACATGTCTCAAAAACTAGGAGAGACTCTTACATCCAATTCATCCCTTTAGACTCAAGCTTGAATAAAGTACTGGGGTATAGTGACCCAGAAAACAGGCCATAGCAGTTTCATTCGCTAGATAACAATAAAGTGATCTCTTACTGATTAATAAGCATTTCCCTTGTTTAAATACTTTCCCTGACTATGAGAAGTAACAGGGTCAAGGTAGCATTTATGTTCTGTTTATTTGGTACGCTAAAATAGTATGCAATAGAACACCTGTCTCTCTTCTTAATGTAAACTCTCTGTGCAATGAGGTCAACAGTGACATTGGAGAAGTGTCAGATTTAAGGGAAATAGATGGCTGCAGAGCCCAAAAGGGGACTGGAGTTAACACATCTCAAGAACTCCATTCTGCAGAACCATAGACACAAGTTAAGACCTGGTATTGGGGATCAGAAATAAGCATTAACAGACAAAGTTTAGAGCAAATTAAAGAGATTATTACCAGAGGTGTGTGTTTGCCATTTTGAAATGGTCATAAACAGCATGGAAAGCAAGATAGGATCAAGGTTTTTCATCTACCTATCACTAATTAAAAAGAATGCCTAAGAACATATAGTCATATGTCTATCAGGAAAGAAAATGAATGGGAGTATTATTTGAATCTAAGTAAAGATTCAAACTGTTTTCAAAAAGAGCCTGACAAATTCTCCAAAAGGGATGAATAACATGAAATAAGCACTACCCAGAGTACACAAGAAACTGTTATTTTATTCCTTTGAATTTTTACACTTAATAAAGACTCACCTGGAGGGTGTATAAACATAACAAAAGTGTGTAAGCACCCTTATAAGTCCACAAGTTTATTTTCTAGACTTTGAGCGCTCTGGCATTTGGGGCTTTGAAAACCTAGGAAATTGCTTCTCCAGGGTTGTCCAATTCCTAGAGGTAACAAATAACTTGCCTGCTCCTACATACTTTTGATAAACAACCCTACTGCAATTGAAAGTCCATGTTGTTCACCATCCTGTTTGTTTTGGTCAGACTCAACCGCCATGGACATGGTTCCTGGCCTCAGCATTACAGGCCCAGATTCCATAGAATGTGAGACCACCACTGCAGCCCCCGGCTTTCAAAGTCATTCTAACTTTTTAAACGTAAGTGTTTCTGGTATGTTTGCATTGTCTTGTTAATTCCTTGAGCCATATAATGTCACTTAATAGTCTACCTATCTATATAGTATTCTCTCTCCCTCTCTCTGATGTTCACCTCCAGGTGATGCATTCCATGTGGTCCTTGGTGATATATTTTGCTGTGTTTCTAGGAAACTATTAAAATAATAAAAATGTGGGGGTAAAAATTGCCACAGGAAGGCCCAGAGACTGGCCTCTCCCATTGAGGTTGCTAGAATCCAGGTAAAAATCACTACAGAAACACAGAGACCAGTGACAGCCAGAATCTAGGTGAAAAGCACTGCAGAAAGACAGAGATGAGTGGCTACCAGAGTTCAGGTATCAGGCACCACAGGAAGTATCAGAGACCAGCCCTTCTCTTTGTGGGGGTTAGGATCCAGGTGAACAGTGCAGAAAGGCCCAGAGACCAGCAGGAGTATCAGCCTCACAGTAGAGCCCCCCAGTGAGGGAGCACAGAACAGCTAGGCAGGAGTAGTGGTGTAATATTAGCAGAAGCAACAGTAACAACAGAAACAACGGGTGATAAATTGGGTGAACCAGCTTTGTGCTTGGGAACAAATAGAAGAAAGTGGTGGAACTTCCCCCTTTTCTCTCTTTTTTGCTGTTTGTATTTTTGTAATTTTCTTTTTTTTAATCTGTTTTTCTCTTTTCTAAATTGTTAGGGAGAGATTCAGCCACATAAAAATAATCCCATGCTTCAAACCCAGAGACCAAGTTCAGATAATCCCTTGCTCACATTTTCATTCTTTTACTTTTGCCCTCTTTTCTAACATCACAAAGCTTGTGTGATCAATTTTTGTTGTCTAGCCTGATTTCTACTTTCTTTTCAGTAATCTTTGTTTTACCCATTATCTTTCTTCAATTCCAAACCACAGAGTAAAACCAGTCTACCAAAGGGAAACACTTTGCATACAAGCTCCCAATTTACAATTGGTTCTGTAATAAAATTGTACATGCTTTGCTTCTATGGTTAAAGGTACAAAATTAATAGCTATCAGTTTTTCAGTTTCTAAACTGTGTTTGATGCTGTTGTTATTGCTAATTATACTACTTTAGCTAGGATGACATAACTGTTTTAATCAATTGTTTTCATTTCTATACCAATACTGGTAAGTTCTGGGGTAATTACCTCACCACAAGCCAGCAGCAAAGGAATGAAAATTGAGCCAAACAATTACCAACAGGTTATTCTTAATTAATTAGAAAGTTAAGATTTTGGGACAGACACAAACCAAGAACCTCTGAGAGACTTTTATACTAGTGATAAAGTTACGTACTGCAAAACTTTACAAAAATCAACACATAAAACAAAATGAAACCTTTTGAAATAGAACATGACAAGATGCAAAAGCAAACTGAAGTCTCAAACCTCCAGCCCACCCAGAAAAAATCCAGGAGAATAAAATATAATGGAAACTAGAAGATACACACTTGACATTTCTGAAATGATAGGAACTGAAATAAAGAAAAAATATATTAGGCTATATAAAAATTTTTATTAGAATTAAACTCAGGTAAAAATAAATGTCAACATTTATAAAGGAATTACTTAGCAAATCTAGAGTAGAAATGCATAAAGATAGAAAGAGAATGGAAATCATGAATGATCAATATAGAAAGAAGTTAGAAAAGCACGAAAAGCATTCAAACAGATACCCAGGAAATTAAAAATTCCATTGAAACCTGACAAAACCATTTGAACATGACTGAAGGCAGATTTTCAGACCTTAAAGACAAAATCTCGGGTAGTAATCATGAAAGCAACATCTATTGATATGACAAAAATCAGGAAATAATAACACAAAAGATACAAGAGGACACAAAAATAATGTAAGTTTTGGAGTTAATGAAAAATCAGGAGTCAGTGCAAATGACATTAAAAAATATTTGCAGAAATAATAGCAGAAAATTTCCCAAGCATGGCAAAAGCATCTGACATTCGGATAAGTGAGGCATATAGAACTCCAATTAGCCATAACCAAAATAAATTTATACCCAGACATACAATAATCAAGATCTCACAAATTCAGCACAACACAATAATAAAAACTGTTACAGAAAATAAACATATCATCTATAAAGCAAAGCACATTAGAATCACAGCAGACTTCTCAGCACAAACTCCAAAGTTATAAAAACTTGGAGTGAAGCATGAAAAAAAACAAATGGCAAATAAATCTATGAAAAATGTTTAATATCACTCTTCATTCAAGACATGAAAATTAAAACAACAGAGATTCTACCTTACTACAGAAATAATGCAAACTTTAATAAATCACTGATAACAAACACTGCCTAGGCTAGATCAGGTTAAGCTAGGCTAGGTAGGCTAGGTTCAAAGTTGAGATTCTCCTGTCTCAGCTTCCTATAGTATTGGGTTTATACGCATGCACCACAATGTCCTCTTGGCACAGTCTCTGTCTCACACGCACAGAGAGATAGTGGTGATATTGAGTTTTGTCTGGCAAACTCACAGGCAAATAGTCTCCAACATTTGATTTTTGGGTGCTCTTACAGCTGGGGATCAAGGCTTATGCACTGTATGCTCCTACCCTAGAACACTTGGGATGGAGGGATCTCAAGAGCAGACCTTCAGAGGCTTGGCTAGGAGATGCTCACTTGCAGTAGGGCTTTTTTCAAGGATGCAAGATGAAGTGATTGTTGTGTCTGAGCTGTGTTTTACCAAGAGAAAAATTCCTATCTGAATTTTAGACCTGACCCATAGCACTGCTGCTATCTGGACTTTCTGTAAAGCCTAGAATGAGGATAAACTTATGGTTAGTCCATTGTTTGTGTTACTCTTTAAATTCACTAGACTTTTCCCACTGGAGAAAATAAAATCCCCAAGCACACCATAGTCTCATTCATTTTCTGCTAATTCCAGAGCCTGCAATAGTAACCTTGGAAGAAAAGATGCTCAGGAACTATTTATTTTGACCTCCTCTTTACTTACCCCTGCATTTCTCTCAATGAATCTCTGGTATTCTTCCAATTTTAGCTCCAGTGTCTCTGGTTTGTGAAATTTTTACTCTCTACTAAGCAAATGGAATTGAGAATTGTGCATTTTCCCATCACTGCATCCTCAACTGTGGCATATGACAGGACACATTACAAAAAATATTAAAATCTGTCCATCCTATCATTGTCAGAGGAGTCCCTCTCATGCACATCTTCAATCTCTATCTGTCTGACAACGCATCCATTAAACATTTTGTTCATGATAGTGCAATAAATGACAGAAAAAGTGAACAAGTTAAATATACAATCTAAGTATTGTTTGTCCCATTAATAAGTTGCAAAACCAAGAAGAAAATTAATGGCAAATGGCTGTCAAACTAACAAGGTGACAAGAAGTCAGGTTCCCATAACAATTCAGGGTACATAGGTTCTTGGTTTTTAACCTTCTTTCAGAGTATTTCTGACACTAGTATTCATTGTCTAGTGGTTGCTAGTGGAAATTTACTTACACCTCTTTCACACTTATGTTCTACAGTGGAAAAAATGCTAAATATTTGTACAGATCTTTTTTGAGTAAAATGAAATTCCCTAACCCTTCCCATTCACTCACAATGTATTAGCCTGGAAATCACAGGGATGATGATATCAACAAAAATGATATCAACAAAAATCAAATTTTGATTTTGATAACACATAGAATTGCAAATCAGTGATACTGTGTTTTATAATTATATAAAATAATTTTATTTCACTTCTTTTAACAGCCTATATACTAACACCCTATACACTAACAGATTGATATTCTTTGGTTCTGGGCTATGATTTTGGGATGTTAAATGTAAGGAATGAAACTTTGAGGCTGATCTTGTAGAGGACAGAGGTCAAAGACCTCTGTTCCCTCCATGCTGTTCAGTTGCTCACTGCAGGAAGATCCTGAGAAACACTCCAGAATGCAGTGTCACCATGAATGGACAAACTCCTGAGCTCAGGATTGAGAATTGTTCAATACTTGAACTGTTTAATATTCAGATTGCCTAGCTGAGTTTGATGTTATAGAGAAGCCTGTATTTTCTCCAGGAAATGGGATGAAGTAGATACTACATTTAGGATTCCTGAAAGGAGTGCAAAGTACTTAGTTTTGCAGGAAATCAACCACGTTACCTGCATCCTAATAGATAATCAACACAAGGCTGATGTTATTATTACCTATTATGACAGTAACTAACGAATGACTTTCCCACTCTTTTTCTCCTCCTTTTATAGTCATTTTCTCTCTGACTCTCCTTCCCGCTTCCAGAGTCTTTAAATAATAGTGATGAGGCAAACATTTTAGCATGACTACCTGCTCTGCAGTTTGTCAATCATGCCAAGAGGCCTTTCCAAACAGCAACTATTAATCTACATTATTGATGCTCCCGATTTTGTATGTTTTAATAAGCTTTATGTTTCTCTATTTACATGTTTGTCTTCTTTTCAAAAGAGGATTCTTAGGAATCAGTAGGGCAATACCCTTGTTCATTAGTGAATGGTCAATGCCCAGAAGAGTCTGTGATACACACAGGCACGTTTCTGTTCACACAAATGCACATATAGGATTCTAGTAGAATAAGACTGCCTGATTTCAAGGAGGGATAATTGACTGAAAGATTTGTATTTACTTCACTTCAAAGTAAAGCCATCATTCACAGAAAAGCATTGCAGCCAGACATATATAAGATGTATCACTCAAAAAGAAAGTTGGCCTGGGCAACACTCATATCAAAAATGTCTGTTAAGCAATAAGGAAACAGACGATTGTCAGGTTAGAATTAGAAAAGAATCTTTCATGTGTCAAATCCCATCCTAATATAATTTGACAATGAAACAGTCTCCTCAGAATTTTTACCTCGCTTTGGCTTCTTAAAGACTCATAAAACCTTATCAAGTTTTAAAATGAAACCTACTTCAAAAAGCTTTCAAGAAAACTCTCTCTGGGAATTGGTTTTCTTTATTTTAAATTCTCTCATAGAGTTCTACTATTTCATTCTACACCACTGCTGCTTTAGTAGGGTCTGTTACAGGTGACATTGAGTTACTTGAGACTTGTACCCTACAGAACTTGTCACAAGAGTTATCAGAGGAAGTTCTCACAAAGACCAATGGATAGCAAGTGCTATCTATATCCAGGGTCATTTCTTGGTCATATAGAAATGCAAACTGTGTGACTATTTCCTGCTTACAGTGTCCTTCCTGTGTGTCTGGTACAGTCTATATATCAATTCTAATACACAAAGAACACTGGTTAGGTAGGAATCATTTCCTTCATTAGGGGGTTAAAGGTAAAGATATTAAAATTAAAAAGGTTATTGCACATAAAAAATGCAACATAATTCTGTTTACTGTAGTGTGATACAACCTTAATTTTGCGATCTCAAAAAGCTTTCTGCTTCTTCATCTGGTTTTGACACCAGTGACAAAAAATAAAACTATTTATAAAACTCTTACATTTTATACTTTAAGTTGAAGAATTGCATTCAATATTTTGAATAATAAATAACAGAATGATGAACACATTTTACTTGAACATAAAATGTCTTTATTATCAGTACTTATCATTTATACTGTCTAATTCAATAAGCATAACTCACATTTGTTCCTCACAGTTTCACATAAATTTTATGTCATAATTATAACTTAATCATAATTCAAGCTGATTAAAAACTGAAAAGCCCTAGTTATTGATATGACTAATTTTTATCCTACTTATTTGAAATTTAAGTCTTTTTCTTCAATTAAAAAAGAAACTTCAATCTATTTCCTTCGGAAGAAATCAGAGTCCATTAAGATATGTGTAAAAAAAATACATGTACTGAAATGAATTAATCCAGTGCTTCACATTTGATTTACAAAGGGCAGGCCTCCTGTCATAGGTCAGAAGACAGAGAAAGTGTTTACACTTTTGCAGATTTGTTTTGTTAACTATTACAAAAAATTATATATATATATATATATATATATATATATATATATATATATAATAGATATAAGAGAGATAACTCTGCATAATGTATCCATGCAGTCACATTATCTGCCTGTATCATTCTTGTGTACATCTTCCCTCCCTCTGAATATCAGGGTTCTTCATCTGAGCCTTTCTCCTGATGTCTTCTCTTGTCTGTATCGCAGTTATGTGCGTGAAATGTAGAGTAGATGCCTTGAGTTTAAACTTTATGAGCTCTTCAAACGGTGATATGATGCTCAGCAAGGAAGTTAGCACTGACTCTCAGAAGCCTCATGTACAAATTACAGTTGCCACGTCAACTCAAAGTATCAGTGTGCTCATTGAATTATCTGGGGGATAACGATTACTTTTTATATTCTCCAGTAAACTATAAATTATTTGATGTCAGAAAGCATAGCATACTCTTCATTTACTTTGTGCTTCCCATAATGGGTGCATAGGAAGAAGAAAGTTGATTACTACATCAAAGAGAATCTAGAAGAATTCATACATTCTGCTCAGAGTAACTCACCCCACAATAGGCCGAATCTCTAGTTTAACAAATTTAGTCTGTTTGTAAAAATCTACACAAAAGTTATCCATCTATGTGGTCCCCATTTACTAATTGTAGGTATACTCAATAAAAGTGGTGTATCTTCTATATATCTATAATTAAATATAAATTGACTTTTACATTTTATTTCACAGTTTGTTTTTAATGCTCCTTTTAAGCTCATTGATTTCGAAGACATATACTTCTACATTCTGTTCTGAGTGTACCAGTCCTCAGGGATAACCTCATAGGATTAACTCCTGTGTACTTTCACATTGTTTATTGTTAAAGGCCCAAATCCATCAGTGTACTGTTTTGGTAATCTCCCACCTTAACCCTAGCGTCATACCATGAATTAAACACACACTCTAGATTTAAGCACCTCTGAAAAAGTCCCACTTATGACTGCATGAGACTTTAAGTGAAACCTTGATATTCAAGCCCTAGCATCATCTCTGTGTTTCTTCTTACATTTTGAGGATTTGTATACAACATCACTGAGGTCTGACATTAGCACTACCATTCAATTCTATTATTTGTAATTTTTTTCAGAGATTTTGATATTTCAATTTAATACATTCTCTTGAACTATCTTTACATTCATTAATCCTGATTTCACCTGTAGCCAGCATACCATTAAAACTTTTGAATGAATTGTGAATTGTAGATATTGAATAATTTTTAGACACATGATATTTTTAATTTTAACTTCATTTCCTATGGAAACCTACAATTTCTGTTCATGTTTCCTTCTTTTATGTCACATCATTCTAGTTATTTCAAAATTTATGTCTGATAACTCTAATATATGGTTTTCCACTTGGATTTATTTAATGTTTTTATTGCTATCTTCAATCACATAGATATCATTAACTCATCATATGTGCAATACTTTTCATTATATGTCAGACGAGAGTATCAAATAAATATGGAAGACACAGGTAATGTGTTCTAACCAACATTCAGGGTTTTTCATTTTTTTAAGAGCTGATTTGGAGGTTGGAGTGGATTTGTAGATTTGGTTACCTTCTATCATTCATTCTTTATTTATAATCCTCAAGTAATTGCATTCTGAATGTTTTACTAAGAGCTCATTTAATAATTATTCTGATTCATGAATATTCTGTCTTTTTGGAAATTTAAAAAATAGGTCTTTAGCCAATAGCTACAATATTTCAAAATCTCACAAATATTTGGAGAACAGTAGTATTCTGTATTCCAATTCTCCTCTTAAACACCATTAGTGAGCTGGAAATTTCAGACCACCTTTCTGGTTCAGTCTCCAGGATTCCTGCACCATTATACAACTTAGCAAGCATCTAATGAGGAAATCTGAGTTGTATTAAGACTTTCAAATGCATTTGACTTGTTCCAATAGCCATCAGCACCAGCCAAAATTCCTATTGCTTTCTCTTTCCTTAATAGAATCATCATGCCCTGCACAAGCCAAGTTGTAAGTCTGAGCTCAGTGAAGGAAAGTGGCCTCATAGAAAGTCAGCTCACCTAACAAGGATCTTTTCCTGCCTTGGGTTTGCTTATTCACTTTTGAGATCATTTTAACTTTTGAAACAGTCACAAGTATTTTAGAGATATTTCACACATATTAACAAAAATACATTAAACCATAGAAGAGTGATCAAAAACAAAATCATAGTGCAGCAGATAAACCACAGATCTTTATTTCGTATATTTTCTGCTACTAATTTTTTATGACGCTAGGGAAAAAAGCCACACATTTATGTCACGAATTCTTAGTCTCATCCATTCTGTCATGGTTTCTCATTTTTCTTTTGTCTTTTAAGAGTCTGAGGGTTTTGAACCATGGAATAATAGATGCAATGTGATACTTGAGAAGTTTAGAAGCTTAACTAGTTAATTCAGTATTTCAATATCCTTGGGTGTAGAGGACACGTGACATTGTGGCTGTCTACTTCCCGGGATGTTGTAATGGTGGATTCATTGTATCATTTTGAGAAGTTTAGAAATTTAACTAAGTAACTCCTCAGGGGACCAAGGTCCTCAATTTATAAATATTCTGAGCTTGTTGAAGAGGAGGAAAAGAAGATGATGCAAGTGCTACACTCAGACCAGGGCAAGTAAACTGCTTACAGTGTAAGAGAAGAAAGACAATAACTGACCAACTTTTTTTATTTGATTGTTTTATATCTTCTGCCACCATGAACAGTTGCCCCTCTGCCATGCACCAAGCCTTGGGCCCAGCTGAATATGGACTAAAAAATCTACAAACTGGAAATTAAATGAGGTATTCCTCTTTTAACCTTATGTGGAATGTATTTTATCTCAGCAAAGAGAAAAAAGTAACCAGGACAGTATTTGGTAGCAGGAGCGGGATTTTGCTATGACATTACCTGACCCATGTTGTTCAAGATCCTTTGGGAAAGGCTTGTGGGAAGAGTGTGGAAAGTTCAGAGATGTCACATAAAAGTAGAGTTGGTAAGCTGCAGGCTATTCTGTATGGGAGATTCAGATCAGAACTCAGAAGATCAGAAGGCCAGTGAAAATTCTGCCAGTAAAGACCAGACAGAATCAGGAGATTTCAAATGGGAAGAAGGACTGAATTCACTGTTAGAGTGTCTACAATTCACTTGTGCCCAGAGATTTTGACTGAGACTAAGATTAAGAATGACAGACTAGATAATCTGGCTGAAGAAATGTCAAGGCAGTCAAATGTTGAGGTGGTTGCATGGATACTGTTGGGGAATTTTATTCTTATTTTTGTTGGGAATCAAGAGAAGAGAGACCTGAAGAATTATTTAAAATGTGAATTTGGCTAGGAAAAAAAAAACATAAGTAAAGCTGTGGACTACAGTGGTACAGTTGAGGAGGTCTTGATTGTTGAGAAAGAACAGGAGAATATAAAAGATTCTGTGAGGGCATCACAACATGCATTAAGTCTTCACCCTTTGGAGTCTCAAAACTGCAAAAGTTAAAGACTTTTCTTTGTGGGGAAAGCCGCAAAGCACCATGTTCTGGAATGGTGGCAACTATGCCATATATCAGAATGACAGTAGAAAAGAAAGTTTATTCCTCAGAATTGGATTCAGAGTGTCCAGTTATCCAGGTACTTAACCCCTAGAGTCAAGAAAGATATTAGCCTGTTTTTGGCTCCACCTGACAACAGACCTTGGCATTATCAATGCAGCACTGGTTTTAGGTACATGCAAAATGCAGGAGTTATGAGGTTGAGGTTTTCACCCCAATTTCATAAGGTCTGTGAGGAAATGCCATGTTCTTCTGAGAGGGCAGTGTGTGAAGTTGTGAGGGTGAAACTAAAGGTTCAGTGGAGACCTCACAAGTTTGGAAAATCCAGGAACATAATCATCTGAAGAAACCTGTAAGGAGGAATCAGAGAGAGATTAGGAGAGAGGCCATGGGAGCCACAACCACCAAAAGTGTCAGAATGTGGAATCATCCAAGCCCTTTAGAGCCCATAATTGGTCAACAACAGCCTCAGATGCTGTACATGGAACTACAGAACTTAATGTTTGCCCTGATGAATTTTGGATTTGCTTTGGTGCCAATACTTTATATTCCCATTTGCAACTTTTGGAATGAAAATGTTTGTTTTGTTCTACTGAATGTTGGAAGTGTTTAACTTTGTACATGAGCTTGCATTTAAGAGTTTTCCTTACATCTCAGAGGAGACTTGGGACTTGGACTTTTCAGCAATGCTGAAATTGTTAAGTCATGACAACTCTTAGAGTTGGATTAAATGCCTTTTATATAAAGTGATGTGCATGAGGTTTTGGCAGGCCAGGGAAGAAAGTTACGGTCCTAATGTAATAAAACATTGATAGACTTAGTACTGGTTCTTAAGGATTATGAAACCTGTGTGACAATATTCAAAATGTGAAATGATAAGAATAAGCATGTCTTTGTATATGGAGACCAGGTTAAACAAATGTGTCTGGTTTCAAAGTTGACAAAGAGTGGATCATAATGGTTAATACCTTAGGTCAACTTGAGAGGTTAAGAAGCTTAACTAATTAACTAAGCAGTCCCACATCCTAGGGTATAGAGGACATATCCTCAGATAGTTGTTTATGGTCCAGGATGTAATGGTTGACTCACTGTGTCCATGTGAAAAGTTTAGAAGTCTAGCTATGTGACTCAACCAGAGTCTTCACTTTTTACACACCTTGCACCCATTCAAGAGGAGATTGGGGAGATGATGTAAGAGCTTTATTATCCCCAGGGAGGGTAACTTACAATATAAGAGAGAAAATGAGGCTTATTCCCCTACCTTTTGTTTTTCTTGCTTTTATATCTTCTGCTGCCATGAATGGTTGCCCCTCTGCCACACCCCTCTGCCTTGGACTAGATAATTAATGGACTGAAACCTCTGTGTCTGCAAACTATGAGATAAATAAACCTTTGCTTCCTTAACTAAGGATCAGGTATTTTCTCTCAACAAGGAGACAGACATAGAGAAGACAAAAAGTATTAGTCAAGCATTCAGAAAAGTGACCTTTTCATGGTTGGGATCAAAAATGTTCTGAAAAAACGTTTATGAGTTTAAAGGTAAGATTTTGGAATATGAAATGATTATGAAAGCACTGAATTTATGAACAGATTAAGTAAATGGTAAGATCAGAACTTAATGAGCTGTTAGGAGGTTTGCCTGATAAAGAAAACATATTACTGAGACGAGACTCTGAAGAGGATATTTTGTTTCAGTGCTCTCTAGCTGGCTTCTCCCATTCTCTCTCCTTCTGAGCTGCCAAACGTGGGCAATTTTATTTGCTGTGTCCTTTCATTATATTTCTGCCTTCGAGCCAGCAGTTTTTAGACTGAAACCTCTGAAGTTGTGAGTCAAAATAAAACCTCTTTCAAGATTCATATGTCAGGTATTTTACTCTAGCATGTGAAAAGCTGACTAATACAAGCTCTAAACTTGGGGGCCTCCTAAAGGTTTTTACATGGTAGGTCTGAGGGTATGGATTTGGGTTAAGGATATGAGGGAGATGAAATATTCCTTTCATCATTTCAAACCAAAGTGGAAGAGGAAATTAGCATGTCTAAATTGGCCATTTGTTAAGATAGCACAAGTTGGAACAAAGAAGGATATACAGTACTATGCACTAATCTATACATACTACATGTTTAGTTTGTGGCCTAATTATCCATCTGCCTATTGTAGTCAATGTGTTTCACTGATATCATTCACTATAATCCAACACCATGGAGTTCCATTTGTCTTCACTTTCCTTTTTTTTAATTTTTTACTCTAAAATGCTAAATATTGACCCTATTTTCTATGCCATTTCTCTTCTCTGACAGTATTATATCAGTAGGATCACTAATATATCCCTGTAAGAAACACCTCATTAACTAGGGTACTATATTTATGCAGTTATTTTTGATGTGTTAGATACATGTATTCACCTACTTCCTATGAGGAAAGTAATTTTTATAAGCAGCAAATATGTTTCAAAAAAATCAAAATTAACAGTAAGATTATAGCAAAATACCTGTTTTCCAGTGTTAGTTAAGTTAGCACATTTCTTTCTCTTCTTTTTCAATATCATTGTATGACTTGGCAGTACGGGTAAATTCATTCTTTCCATCTTACTTTTCATCTTTGCCACCAAATCTCAGGGATTTTTTTTCCAGTTAAAATGAAATCCATTTTGAATATTGGTCAGTGTGTGCACATATGTGTTACAATATTTACAACTAAGATGGCTCAATGACCCTTGGTTCAAAATATTTGCTCCAGTTCCAGATCATGCAGCAGCAAGGGCAAGGGAAGTTCCAGCTCACTGGCCTTGGCTCCGGGGAGTTTGGGACATCACTCTTGGTGTTGAAGTGCCTGTCCAGCCCACTAGAACACTGGACTAGCCTTCAGAGGTTTCACAGGCTTGAGTGGACCACACCCAGAGACCTTTATTCAACCAGAGGAACATGCTGGCTCCAAGGGGAGGTAGGACCTTTATGCTATGAGCAGAGTTCCAGCTTGCATGGTGGCAAGGGCAAGGGAAGTTCCAGCTCGCTGACGTTAGCTCGGGAGAGTTTGGGACATCACTCCTGGCTCTGGGGTGCCCGCCCAGCCCTCCACGACACTGGACAAGCCTGCAGAGGTTTTGCAGGCTTGAGTGGACCATGCCCAGGGACCTTTATTCAAACAGGGTAACAAGCAGGCTCTGAAAGGGGAGGTGGGCCTCGGTGGAGCGAGCGGAGTTCCAGGTCTCTGGCTCTGGCCCAGGAGAGTTGGGGAAATTGCTCCCAGTGCTTGGGTGCCCACTCAGCCCCCTAGGACACTGGACTAGCCTTGAAACACTTCATGGGCTTGAGTGTACCATGCCCAGCAACCGTCATTCAACCAGGGGAGCAAAGACCTGAGAGTCCTAGGAGCTGAGGGCACAGGAGGTGATTCCCAACATGCTCAGGGAAAGTTTTGGAATGTCACTTGAAACACAGAAATATAGGAAAATGACAAAATGAAAACCCAAAATACAATCTAAAACCTCCAGCCCATCCCAAGAAAGCCTGGGAGCCACATACATAGAAGAAAATACTAGTCACACACCAGAAAAACCTGAAATAATATCAACTGAAATAAAGAAGCAAGTACAGGAAGCTATAAAGGAACTCAAATTAGAAATAATCTCCCAGATAAAAGAAGAAATGATAAAAGTATTGGAAGAAATAATGAATGCATCTAAAGAAGACACAGCTAAAATACTACAGGAACAAAGGAAACAGAGTCCCTGAATGAACAGTACAAGAAAGAAACAGAATATATAAAGCAGGTTCAAAGAGATATGCAGGAAGTGAAAAATTCTATTGTAAGTTGCCAAAACCACCTCAATGAAAGTGAAGATAGGATTTCAGACCTCGAAGATAATATTGCAGCTAATGAACAGGAAAGGAAAGATCTTTTAAAAACAACAAGGAATCAGGAAATAACAATTCAACAGTTGCAAGATGATGCAAAGAAAAACAACATGAGATTAATAGAGATAAATGAAAAAGAAGAGGACAATACAAAAGATATCAAGAGGCTATTTAAAGAAGTAATAGCTGAAAATTTCCCAAACATGAGAATGGAAACTGGCATTCAGATTAGTGAAGCATATAGAACTCCAAACAACCATAACCAAAATAAAACTACACCCAGACATATAATAATCACCATACAAGAAATCCAATATAAGAACAGAATATTAAAACCTGCTAGAGAGAAAAGACAGATCACCTATCAAGGAAAGCCTATGAGAATCACAGCAGACTTCTCAACACAAACAATGAAGTCAAGAAGAGTATGGAGTGAAATATTTCAGATCCTAAAGGAAAATGATTTCCCACCCAGACTGGTATACCCTGCAAAGCTGTCCTTCAAAATGGATGGAGAAATAAGATACTTCCATGACAAAGAACAGCTGAAGAACTTCATGATCACCAAACCAACCCTGCAAAGAATACTCAAAGACATTCTAGGTACACATAGGAAAAACCACTAAGCAAGACAGACAATTAAACAGAATGGAAAGATAAAGATACAACAGCAGAAAGATAACATGTCAACAATAAACCAATATATAACAGTTATAACCATTAATGTAAATGGCCTTAATTCACCAATTAAAAGAAACAGACTGGGAGAATGGATCAAGAAACAATGCCCAACCATATGCTGTCTACAAGAAACCCATCTAAAAAGGAAATTCATAGACTGCAAGTCCAAGGATGGAAAACAATACTTCATGCAACAGGAACTCAAAAAAAGCAGGGGTAGATATTCTGTTTTCAGACAATGTGAACTTCAAACCAAGAATGGTCTAAATAGATAAAGAAGGTCACTATGTACTAGTTAGGGGAAAACTTCAAGAGGAAAAGATAACTATCTTAAATATAAGCACGAAATTCCAGAGCACCCAGCTATACAAAGCAAGTATTAACAGAAATGAAAAATCTAATAAGCAGCAATAAAATTATAACAGGAGACCTTAATACACCATTGACACAAAGGGATAGATCAACTAGACAGAAAATTAGCAAAGAAATATCAGAACTGAATCACACCTGTGAACAAATGGACTTGATAGACGTATACAGAGTGTTCCATCCAACAACATCAGAATATACATTCTTCTTAGCAGTACATGGGGAATTCTCTAAATTAGACCATATGCTAGCTCACAGAACATATTTAAGTAAATGCAAAAGAATTGAAATTATCCCATGCATGCTATCAGATCATAGAGCCATGAAACTGGAAATTAATGATAAAAAACTGCAAAAACCCCACAAACACATGGAAATTGAATAATACACTCTTGAACAATCAGTGGGTCACAGAGGAAATTAAAGAAGAAATTAAACAATATCTACAAGTATACAAAAATAGAAATACAATTTACTGTAATCTGTGGGATGCAATTAAAGCAGTACTCAGAGGAAAATTTATTGCACTGAGTTCCCACATTAGGAAAATAGAATGAACACAAATAAATAACCTGATACTACACCTCAAACAGCTAGAAAAAGAAGAGAAAGTGAAACCCAAAGCCAAAAGAAGGGAGGAAATTATAAGGATCAGAGCAGAAGTCAATGCAATAGGGACTAAGAAAACAATACAAAAAGAATCAAGAATCAAAGAGTTGGTACTTTGAAAGAATAAATAAAATTGATAAGCCCTTAGCCAACCTAATTAAAAAAGGAAAGAAAAGACTCAAATTCATGCAATACGGAATGAAAAATGTAGAATCACTACAGACTCTGTGGAAATACAGAAGATCATCAACATCTGTTTCGAAAACCTCTACTCTCATAGGTTTGTTAACACAGAAGAAATAGACAGGTTCCTAGAAACATATGAACCACCAAAGGGGGATCAAGAAAATGTAAAACTGCTGAATAGCCCAATTTCTATTAATGAAATTGAAAATGTAATTAAGTCCTTACCAACAAAGAAGAGCCCAGGCCCAGATGGATTCACTGCAGAATTCTACAAGAAATACAAAGAAGACTTAATGCCAACACTACTCACTCTTCAATGAAATTGAAAGGGAAGCAATTCTCCCTAAGTCATTCCTGGAAGCAAATATCACTCTTGAACAGGCCGATCTCCCTAATGAACATAGATGCAAAAATTCTCAAATATTGGCAAACAGGATACAGCAAATCATCAGGAAGATTATACACCATGAACAAGTGGGATTCATCCCAGTTATGCAGAGATGATTCAACATACATGAATCAATAAATGTAATCCACTATATCAATAGAGCCAAAAGTAAGAATCACATAATCATTTCTATAGATGGAGAAAAAGCTTTTGATAAGATCCAACACCCATTCATGATAGGAACCTTAGAGAATTGGAATAGATGGTCTCTACCTCAGTATCATAAAGGCCATCTATGACTACCCAACAGGCAGCGTCATATTAAATGGCCAAAAACTGAAAGCCTTTACCTTGAAATTAAGCACAAGATAAGGATGTCTCTTATAACTACTCCTATTCAACATAGTAGTGCAAATACTAGCCAGAGCAATTAGACAAGAGAGAAAATAAAAGGAGTAAGATAGGAAAAGAGGAAGTGAAATTATCCTTATTTGCAGATGACATGACACTCTGCATAGAAGACCCCCAAAACCCCATCAAAAGACTCCTAGATATAATAAATAAATTCAACAATGTAGCTGGATACAAAGTCAATGCTCAAAAATCAATAGCATTCTTATACACAAAAAAATCACCGAGAGAGAAATAAGAGAAGCCACACTCTTCACATTAGCTTCAAAAAAATGAAATACTTATGAATTAATCTAACAAAAGAAGTAAAAGAGCTATACAGGGAAAATTATAATACCCTGAAAAAAGAAATCAAAATGGACCTCAGAAAATGGAAAGACATCCCTTGTTCATGGATAGGAAAAATAAATATTGTGAAAATGGCCATTCTTCCAAAATTTTTATACAGATTCAGTACAATCCCAATGAAAATACCACTAACATACCTCACAGATCTAGAGAAATCACTTCTAAAATTCATCTGGAACCAGAAGAGAATTAGAATGTCAAAGGCAATTTTAAGCAGCAAAGCCAAGGCAGGAGGCATCACAATCCCTGACTGGAAGTTATACTATAAAGGTACTGTAATAAAATCAACATGGTATTGGAATAAAAACAGACCTGAAGATCAATGGAATAGACTAGAAGATACAACTATGAACACACTCAACCACCTTATCTTTGACAAAGGGGCAAAACATGTTCACTGGAAGAACGATAGTCTCTTTAGTAAATGGTGCTGGAAAAACTGGCTTTCCATATGCTGAAAACTAAAACTAGACCCATGCCCATCACCATGTACTAAACTAAAATCTAAATGGATCAAAATCTAAATATTAAAACAGGAACACTAATAGAAGACAAAGTAGGTAAAAATCTTGAAGACATAGGAATAGGTAGAGAAAAAGAACCAAACTGCATAGGAAATACTTCTCAGAATCAATTACTGGGAATATGTCTTATTAAAGAGTTTTTGCATGTCCAAAGAAATCTCCAGCAGAGTGAAAAGAAAACCCACAAACCAGGAAAAAAATCTTAGCCAACAGTCCTTCAGACAAAGGACTTCTGTCTAGAATTCATAAAGAATTAAAAAAAATCATACCCCCAAAATTCAAAGACCCAATCCAAAAATGGGCATCTGAGACGAACACACAATTCTCATATGAAGAAATACAAATAGCAAATAAATACATGAAAAAATGCTCATCAACATTGGTCATTAGAGAAATGCAAATTAAAACCACACTGAGATCCCATCTCACTCCAGAAAGAATGTCCAGGATCAAGAAAACTACCAACAACAAATGCTGGAGAGGCTGTGGAGAAAAAGGAACTCTTCCACCCTGTTGGTGGGAGTGCAGACTGGTACAACCACTGTGGAGGTCAGTCTGGAGATTCCTCAAAAAGCTGGGATTGGAAGTCCCATTTGACCTAGCTATTCCACTCCTAGGTATATTCCCAGAAGAACTGAAAAAATCACACTGCAGTGACATATGTGTACCCATGTTTGTAGTGGCACAATTTATAATAGCTAGATCTTGGAAACAACCTAAGTTCCCATCAACTGAGGAATGGATAAAAAAATTGTACTTTTATACAATGGAGTACTACTCAGCTATAAAGAATGATCACACTGAGATATTTATAAATAAATGGATGCAACTTGAGACCATAAGGACAAGTGAAATAAATCAAACTCACATGTATAAATACCACATAATTTCCCTAGTGTAAGAAAAGGTAGGAGTATATAAGATTCTATGGTAATCATGGATCCCCATTATATTGCCTTGAAGTCTTGTAATGTTTTCATTCATTGGTTGGAATGGTTGTATTCTGTTTTATTTGACCTTATGTGTGATGGTATGAACAGCTGCTTTAAAGAAAACAAGACATTATGGCAGCCATTGCTGATTTAATATCATCTGGCTTTGAAGTCCTACTATGCTTTTGTTCTTCTATTACCATTGGTTCTATCATGTTGTGTCTTACTGGATTTTGATATGTGTAATAACATAAACAAATTTTTATGGAAAAAAAGCCAGTGTTTATTTTCTGTTAGTTGGTTCAGAATGTCTTGTAATAGTTTCATTATCTTGAATGCTTTTATTCTATTTTTTTATGTTTGATATTACTGTTTGTGAAGCTATGCTCAACTATATCAAAGAAAGAGACATTATGGTAGCTACTGTTGATAGCCAATTGCCTTGTGAAGTGCTATGTTGCTTGTATTACTCTGTTCTGATATGTGTTGTTCTGTCCTCTTTTGTTTTATTCTCTGCGAAATAAAATTAAAACAAAACGAAACAAAATATTTGCTCCCAAGCCCCCTCCCTTGAGTTTGAACTGAAGTCATTGTTTCTGCTCCAGTAGATATCTCAGTATAAGAATGGACTGTCACTTTTCAGAAATGGTTACTAGATACCTGTGGAATCTGTCATGGGTACTGTCTCTTAACCTCTGTTTAATCAACCACGATAGTTTGCTCATGGTGAAGAGTAGAATGATGAATGAAGTAAAGTCTCCATTTAAAAAGAAGTTAAACATTATGGCAGAGACAGGAGAAAATTCTCCATCTTGGCCATTAACAAAATGATCACAAGCAGTAACAGCTCAAAATAAAATCACTTATTTGGGAAAAGAGGGAAAGAAGAGAACTGGGGCAGGAAAAGTGAAAAGGATTAAGATGGGATCTATGTATGTAACAATTCCTCAAAATGCATGCAGTTTTTGTATAACATGACCATTTATTAATGACAAAAAATTGAATTGCAGATTGTAAAATTGGGGATAATTTCTTCAACTTATGGAAGCGTGGAAAAATCTCTTTTTGATTGCTCAGGTGGCAAACTGAAGAAAAGTCGAATTATATTTTCTTTAAAAAGCAATGAAAGTATTTACAAATTTTCCTTAAAACATAATTTGTAAGTAATATTTTCCTACTTAAAACAGAAAATATCAGCTTTCAGAAAACATTTCCACTGTGGAACAACATGCTGGCTAAAATGAAGCTGGGCTTTCTAATTTAGAGCAGTGGTGGCAAAACTATGGCACCTGTGCCACAGCTGGCTCTTGGTTAATACTGAAAGCTCCAAAAGATATGCCATCCCTGATTTAGAGTGGCTAATTTACCCAGTAACATTCTGGAAACTTCAGTCCCAACAAAACTAAGACACTATTCATCCAAATTGCATGCACTCTGAGTTGCATTTGGCAACTTCTGAGTAAGGGATTCTCCATATTATAAAATGACACAGTATGGATAAATTTAATCTAGTGAGGAGAACTATATATACCATAAGTCTCCTTATTTCAAGACCTCTGGGATGAATAAAGTCAAGGAGCAGGACCAAACCTCATTATTCATTTCACTACTAAGACATTCTGAAAATTGAAAAATTTCCTGGAGACGATCTCTTGTCACAGAAAAATGAGAGTTCTTAAATTTTCCCCTCCAAAACTCAGAATGAACTTCTTACCACTAAGAAAGTATACATCATATTTGTATTTCTTTTTTTTCATATTTTTTATTTAAAGAGAAAAAACAGGAAAAATGCAAAAATACTACAGAATTTCAAGAAAAGAAGATAAACAGGAAGAAATCACAAGTTGATACATTACATGTTGTTCTTTTATAAATAGTTATGCAAGTTACAGAATTAAAGCACACAAAGTGGACACTCAAGCAGTGAGAGTGCAAACAGATCTGTTCAACAATCCAACAAGAACCTAGAAATATGGTCATCAATCCCACACAGCTAAACATACATGCAGCTATACATATTTGTATTTCTATGAAGTATCTATACTGAAAGGGAACTACTTTCTAAAAATTATTTAGTTATATTTATGTCTTTCTCTTTCATTTTTCTTTTCTTTTTTTTTTTTTTATCAGTACTGGGGATCGAACTCATGACCACATGCTTACAAGGCAGGCGCTTATGCTGCTGAGCTAAATCTCCAGCCCGTCTTTCATTTTTTTTTTATTGTTTCAGTATGATACCAGAAAAATAACATATATCAAATAAATATTTGTAGAAAAAACACAATGTAACCAAAAATTTTTAAACGTAAGGTATGAATGAAATAAGTAGCAAAAACCATTCCATAAGCTTCTTGGTGATATTCCTATCTATCTTAGCTACTCTCCTCATTGTGAAGACACAATACCTAACACCTACAATTTAAAAGAAGACAGTTTTACTTTGGGTCATAGTTTATAGATATTTCAGCCTGTAGTCCAGGGGGTCCTGGCCAGGGCAGCACAGAACAGGAGCATGGCAGAAGATAGTTGTTCATTCTAGGGTGGTTGGAAGTAGAGAGAGCTCAAGGGAAAAGAGAGAGGGAGAGAGAGAGAGAGAGAGAGAGAGAGAGAGAGAGAGAGAGAGAGAGGAGAGAGAGAGACCCTGTGACTCACTTCTGCAGACCAGGATTCACTCCCAACATAACATTTAGATATTTTCTTAACCATTTTTCTCCTTGCTGAGACATAATACCTCACACCCAAAGTTAACAGAGGAAAGGTTTATTTGAGCTCCCAATTTGTAGAGGTCTCAGTCTGTAGTCAATTGGCTCCAAGGCAGGAAGGTCTATCTCAAGGACGTGGCAGAGTTCACAGTGGGGCAGGCAGCAAGTAACCACTAGCGAGTCTGCCTTCTTTCTGCCCTTTATATTCTACTCAAATTATAAGCCTACTGATTTGTGCCACCTGCATCCATCATGGAGCTTACACTGTTCACATCTATACTAAAACAATTCAGATATTATAAAACCCATAATTTCAGTATCACACAACCTAATGCAACGTCACGCACCTATAATCCAGGCACCTCCCAAAAACCCTATGAATGTGAGAAGTTTTGGGGAAACCTCTAAATGCAAGTCATAACAGCTAAATAAATAAGATTAAATAGCACCCCATGATTGAATCACTTCCTGAAAACCTCACCCATAATTACAGAAGGCTTTGGGGAGACATATCTATAGAAATCATAACACTCCGTGTAGGTTGAAAAATGATTCTTGACTTATCAGAGTCGAAAAGTGTCATTAAACTTATGTTTTAATTTAATGTGTGTGGTATGATTTGACAATTTATTCATTTTTATCTATTTAAAAAATAAGCAAAACATAAAATGGGTAGAAATGATACAGAATTTCAAAAAAATAACATGAAGAAATCATCACTAGTTGATACAAGTAGTTGTTCCAGTTACAAAATCAAAGCATAAAAATGAACAATCAAAAAGTGACAGCACATGATAATTTATTTTTAATTAATTATTTTGTGCATTTTAAATATAGATAATGACCACAATCATCTAGGGAATTTGCACCTACACATGATATGTCTTGATTCTTCTTTTTCTCCCATTCCTTTCCCTTCACCTCATTTCCTGCTTATTTACAAAAGCTTCATTTCCATTTTTCCTTTTCTCCTTTTTTGTCTTTTTAATTCCTTCTTTTCCTCCTTCCCCCTTCCTAATTACCCTTCCTATATCAACATATTCTTCCTATTTCACTAGATATATTATAACTCATATAATTAGAGAAAATAATCATAAAATTTATTTGGAATCAGAAAAGGCCTCGAATAGAAAAAATAATTCTGGGCAACAAAAGCAAGGAAGGGGACATCATATTCCCTGGTCTTAAATTATACTACATAGTTATTGTGATAAATGTAGCATCATTCTGGCAAAAGAACAAACCCTCCAGATCAAAGGAGCAGATTAGAAGATTAGAGGAAACAACTCCAAACACTCTCACCTGTCATATCTTCCATCAAGAGGCCAAACATCTTCACTGAAAGAAAAATAGCCTTTATAATAAATGAAAAACTGACTTTCTATATGTTGAAGAATAAAACTAGACTCATGTCTATTATGCACTAGACTAAAATCAAAATGGATCAAATAGTCAAATATTAAAAAATAGTGAACTATTAAAACAGTAATAATCTACTGTAAGAGAAAGTAGGTACAAATCTTGAAGATATAGGTATAGGCAGAAAGTTAATGAACAAAAACCAGATCACATGGTAAATGTTTCACAGAATACACAGCTGGAATCTCATCTTATTAAAAACGTTTTGCACAGCAAAAGAAATACTAACAGAGTGAAATGACAACCCACACTGTGGGGAAAAGTTTTAGCCAGTTGTCCCTCAGAATAAGGACTTTTGTGGAGAACATACAAAAACATGGAAAAAAATCAGGCCCCTTAAATTCAAAGACCAAGTCCAAAAATGGGCATGCACTTGTATGACATGAACATGCACTTCTCAGATGAAGAAATATAAATGGCAAAAACATGTGAAAAAGGTGTTCAAAATCATTGGTAATTCAAGAGATGTAAATTAAAAACACTGAGATTCCATTTCATCTCTGAAATCATGGCCACTATCAAGAAGCCAACCAATAATAAATGGGGCTGTGGGGAAAAAGGAACACTTCTCCACTGTTGGCAGTGTAGACTGGTACAGCCATTGAAGAAATCAGTGTGGGGATTCCTCAAAAACTAGGAATAGAAGATCCACTCTACCCCACTATTCCTCTACTGGACTTCATCCTGGAAAAATTAAAGACATCATACCACAGTAATATATGTGCACCAATGTTTATTATAGCATAATTTGTGATAGCTAAATCTTGGAAATAACTCAAATGTCCACAAACTGAGGAAGGAATAAAGAGATGCTGTATTTTTATACAATGGAGTAACACTCAGGCATAAAAAAGGATGAACTTGAGGCTTTTAATTTGCATTTATAGAATGAACAGTGATGGTGAACACTTCTTCATTTATTTATTTATTTGCCATTTGTATATCTTCATCTGAGAAATGTGTGTTCATCTCAGATGCCCATTTTTGGAGAGGGTCTTTGAATTTAGGGAGCTTGATGTTTTTCAGTTCTTTATATGTTCTGGATATAAGACCTTTGTCTGAGGAGTTGCTGGCTAAAATTCTTTCCCACTCTGTGTTTTCTTTTCACTCTGTTGGTGATTTCTTTAGAAGGGCAGAAACTTTTCAATAATATGAGATCCCAGTTGTTGATTCTTTGAAGTGTTTCCCATGCAGTTTGCATTTTGTTCATGAATTCTCTGCCTACCTCTATGTCTCCAGGACTCCCACCTACACTGTCTTCCAGTAGATTTAATGTTTCTGTTTTAATATTTAGGTCTTTGATCCATTTAGACTTTGTTTTTCTGCATAGTGATAGGCGTGGGTCTAATTTCAGTCTTTGGCATGTGGAGAGCAAATTTTTCCAACACCATTTATTAAAGAGGCTGTCCTTCCAGTGAACATGTTTAGCCCTTTTGTCAAATATCAGGTGGCTGAGTGTCTTTGTAGTTGTGCTTGTTTCTTCTAATCTGTTCCATTGATCTTCAGGTCTATTCCTTTGCTAGTACCATGTTGATTTTATCACTGTGGCTTTGTACTATAGTGTCAAGTTAGGAATTGAGATGCCTCCTGCCTTGCCTTTGTTGCCCAGATTTGCCTGCACTATTCTAGGTTTC
The DNA here is from genome assembly GCA_004027455.1 of Hydrochoerus hydrochaeris. NCBI lineage: Eukaryota > Metazoa > Chordata > Mammalia > Rodentia > Hydrochaeridae > Hydrochoerus > Hydrochoerus hydrochaeris. The sequence continues at coordinate 99,812 of PVLA01004659.1, read as the reverse complement.
TTTTGTCTCCAAACGAATTTTAGGAATATTTTCTCCAGATCCATACGGTATGTTAATGGTATTTTGATTGAAATTCATTAAAACAGTATAACAGTTTTGGGAGTATGGCCATATTCACAATGTTGGTTCTTCCTAGCCAAAACCAAGGAATGTCCTTCCATTTTCTAATATTCTCTTCAATCTCCTTTTTAAGCATGGCATAATTTTCAGCATGTAAGTCTTTTACATTCTTAGGTTGATTCCTAAGTATTTCACTTTTTAGATGTTATTGTGAAGAGCAATATAATTTCTCTCTCTTTGAGTTTTTTGTTTGTGTAAAAAAATGCTATTGATTTTTGAGCATTGGATTTATATCCAGCTACACTGCTGAATTTGTTTATTACCTCTAGTAGTTTTTTAATGGAATTTTTGGTGTCTTCTATATAGAGTATCATGTTATCTGAAAATAGTGACAATTCAACATCTTCCTTTCCTATCTTTATTCCTTTTATTTCTCTTGTCTGATTGCCCTGGCTAGTATTTCCAGAACTGTATTAAATACGAGGGGTGATAGTGAACATTCTTGTCTTGTTCCTGATTTTAGAGTGAAAGCTTTCAGTTTTTGTACATTTAGTATAATGTTTGCTGTTAGTTTGTCATGGATAGCCTTTATGAGATTGAGGTAGACATCATGTATTCTGAGTTTCTGAAGGATTTTTACAATGAACATATGTTGGACTTTATTGTAAGCTTTTTTTTTGCTCTGTTGATGTGGTGTATTACATTTATTGATTTTCATATTTTAAATCATCCCTGCATTCCTGGAAAGAATCCCACATGGTCAGGATGTATAATCTTCTTGATGATTTGCTGCATTCTATTTGCCAATATTTTACTGAGAATCTTAGCATCAATGTTTATTAGTGAGATTGGCCTACAGTTTTCCTTTTTTTGGTTGGATCTTTCTTTTGTTTTGGCTGATGAGTAATACTTGCCACCAGGAATGATTTAGGGAGGATTGCTTCATTTTCAATTTCTTTGAAGAGTTTAAGGAGTATTGACATCAAATATTCCCTAAATTTCTTCTAGAATTCAGTCATGAATCCATGAGGACCTGGCTTTTTCTTTGTTGGTAAGTTTTTAATTACATTTTCAATTTCAATAGCTGATATTGGTTTATTCAAAATTGCTATATCTTCTTGGTTGAGGTTTGCTAGTTCATATATTTCTAGAAATCTGTTCATTTCTTCTTTGTTTTATACTCTATGTGAGTAGATGTTCATGATCTTCTAAATTTCCATCAGATCTGTAGTAATTTCCCTTTTTCCAGTCTTTATTGCATGAATTTACATTTTTCTTCATTTTTCTTGATAAGATTAGCTAGAGGTTTGTCAATTTTATTTTCTCAAAAAACCAGCTTTTTGATGAATTAATTCTTTGTATTTTTAAAAGTTTTAATTGCATTAATTTCTGCTCTGATCTTTGCAATTTCCTCTCTTCTATGAGCTTTTGTTTTACTTGCTCTTCTTTTTCTAGAAGCTTGAGATAAAGCATTAGGTTGTTTATTTGTGCTCATTCTTTTTTCTTGATATGACAATTTATTGCAATATTTCCCTTTAAGACCACTTTCATTTCATCCCACAGATTACAGCATGTTGTTTCCACATTTTCATTGAATTGTAGGTATTGCTTTATTTCTTCCTTAGTTCCATCTGTAGCCCACTGTTTGGTCAGAAGGTTATTATTTAACTACCATGTATTTAGGCAGGTTTTGCAATTTCTTTTGCCATTAATTTCCAATTTCAGTGCACTATGGTCAGATATTACACATGTGATAATTTCAGTACCTTTGCATTTACTTAGTGTTTTATGAGATAATATGTGGTATATTTTGGAGAATGTCCTGTGTGCAGCTGAGAGGAATGTGTATTCTGATGTGGTTGGGTGAAACACTCTGTAGACATCTACTAAGTCCAATTGCTTGCATGTATGATTCAGTTCTATTATTTCTTCGCTGACATTTTGTCTAGTTGATGTATCTCTTTGTGACAATGGAGTGTTAAGGTCCCCTGTTATAATTATGTTCTTGTGTATTTTGTTTTTCATGTCTGTTAGTATTTGTCTTATATTGTTGGGTGCTCCTGCATTGTGTGCATATATATTTATAATAGTGAGTTCTTCCTTTGAATTTTTCCACTAATGAGTATGTAGTGACCTTCTCTATCTTTTTTAATCATTATATGTTTGAAGTTCACATTGTCTGCAAATAGAAGAGCTGCCCCTGCTTTTTTCTTGGTTCCTGTTGCGTGGAATTCTGTTTTCCATCCTTTGATTTTTAATCTATGAATTTCCTTTTGTGTCAGAAGTGTTTCTTGTATACAGCATATTGTGGGATCATGTTTATTGAACCATTCTGTCAATCTATTTCTTTTGATATATGTACTGAGGCCTTTTACATTAATGGATATAGCTGATATGTACTGGCTTGACTTTGCCCTGTTATATTCCAGTTGTTTGCTTTCTGCATTTCCCCTTTGTTTAAATGCTTGTCCTACATGGTGGTTTCTTTCTGTGGTTGTTCTGGAGATTGTGGTCTTTTTGTTTTTCTTTATCTAGTATGTTTTTAATACTCTTTCTAGTGTTGGTTTTGTGGACGTGTATTTCTTCAGTTATTCTTTGTCAAGGAAGTATCTTGTTTCTCCACTAAATTTGAATGAAAGTTTTGCTGGGTATGTCACAAAAGTTGTTTTCTTTCAGGGCTTGAAATACCTCGCTCCAAGCTCATCTTGACTTGACAGTTTGTGCTGAAAAGTCTGCTGTGATTTTAATGGGCTTTCTTTGATAGGTGAGTTGTCTTTTCTCTAACAGCTCTTGCTATTCTGTTTTTATGCTGTATGTGTAGGATCTTAATTATTATATGTCTTGGTGTAGATTTATGTTAATTGTGATTGTTTGGCAAATTATATGCCTCACTTTTCTGCATATCAGATTTTTCCCCTTAGTTGGGAATTTTTTTATTACTTTTGTGAATATTTTAGTTATGTCATTTCCATTGATTCCTGCATCTTCACTGATGCCTATTAATCTTATATTGTTTCTCTTGGAATCATCTTGAAGCTGCTGGATTGTCATTTCATGCTGCTTTGTTATTTTTAAAAGTTCTGTCTTTTAAATGATCACTAATTGTGATCCTTTTTTAAGGTCCAAAATCCTATCCTCAGCTTCATTTAAATGGTTTTGTGAGATTTCAATATAATTTTTTTGTATCTTGGATGTCTCTTTGAGTTTGTTTCATGAATTCTGTTTGTTTTCTATATTGTTCATTCAAGGTTGCAATCAGTTTCCCATGCTCATGTACTTTTTTAAATCTATTTCTTCTCCAGCTGTGCTGAGCAACTCCTTTACTAAGGTTGTTATTTCTGTCTTTACATGACAGATTATTTCTAGTTTGATTTCCTCTAGCCTCATGGGGTTGTTTCCTTACTTCATTTGTTATCTTTTCAGAGATTTCTGGTGTATGTCTCTTAAAGTCCTCTATTTCAATGTCTCCTGTACTTGCTCCTAGTGGTCTAAATGATTGAGATTGCATTTTGTTTTTCCGTTTCGCCATTTTCCCCTTTTGAGTTAATATATGGTCCTTCAGTCTCACCAGTGTCAACTGTTGGTAGTGTATAACTTGGGGTCCTACTGTAAGGATGATGTTTGTCCAATTGCTGGGTCCCTCAATGAATAGGCTGGCCAGTCACCTGACTTCCCCCTGCAGGGTCTGTTGGGTGAGTCCTATATTCTTCCTATGCTGATAAGCCTAGTAGTATTGATGTAGGTTAACTGTTAGTTCCTGCTTTAACTTTATCTTCAAGTTATTCCAGGTTATCAAATCTCCCTGTCTATAGTGTTTGTGTTGGCTGAGGCCCTACTGTGTCCCTATTGTGTGCCTGTATCTCATAAGCCCTTTTGATTTTCTCCAAGTTATGTGAGTCCTTATTGGCACACTCCTCACTCTGCCTGTTGTTCTCTGTGCAGGAAGGAGTCACCCACACTCTTGCCAGACTCACTAAGGACTTATAGCTAATTGGTGGGAGCTCTACTACTGGCCCTATTTACCCACTGTACATCTCTATTTTAGAGGCATACTCACCACACTGACTGGAGCCTGCTGAGATTCTTTGTTTGGGTGAGGCAGTTACTAAATCTCCCATCAGGCTAGCACAGTTAATCCACTATAGTTCAAGGTTCTGGGAGAGAGGGTGGGAGCTGAAGATCAACAGCAGTATTTGGTCTAGGAGGTATGGAGTGTCCCTGAGGGGCCAGCTAGTGTCCTGGGCACTACCTAGGTGTGTGGGAAGCATGGCACAGCAGTATAGGTGGTCCTGGGATGAGGGGCAGGATGGTGGCATCAATCCAGGCATCCATGGGGCACTATCTTCTTTTGAAGTCCTGTATTGCTTTCATGGTTTTGTTCTGAGTGGGTTAATTCTGTTTCTTCCTGTTTGGTCCTATTCTACTTAACAAAGCTGCAACTTCAACTGGTTGTTGTGGTTGTAGGACAAATGCCAGGAGAAGCACAGGAGCATAGTGATTGGAGCCTGCTGAGGTCTTCTGTTTGTGGGAAAGGTCACTGAGTCTCCCTTCAACTCAGCACAGTAATCCACTGCAGTTCAAGGTTCTGGGAGAAGAAATGGGAGCCAAAAATCAAGTACTTGGTCTAGGAGATGAGGTGGGTCACCAAGGGCTGTGGCCATTGGCTTGGCATTCCTCCAGGCCAGCAGAGATCACACAGGAAGCCCAGTGGCACAGGCACAAGGTCCAAAGACAGCACACAGTCCTTAGGGCCAGCGGAGGTCACTCAGGAAGCATGAAGTGGAGTGGACCAAGGTCTGAAGGCGACACGCATTCACCAGCATTGGCGGGGATCATGCAGCAAGCACATGGTGGCATGGACCAAGGTCTGATGGCAATGTGGAGTTCATCAGGGTCTTTGATGGTTGCCCAAGAAGTATAAAGCAGTTGAACTTGAGGCTTTTATAGGTAAATGAATGCAACTTGAGATCATAGTCACAAGTGAAATAAATCAAACTCACATGTGTAAACATCATATTGTTCCCATTATTTGAATACTTCAAAGAGTAGATAAGCTGTAAAATGTACAATAGATATTGTGAAATTGGAAGGAATTTTTCTAATTGAAAAAAGCCCTAGGACTGGTGAAAAGGGGAAAGGACAGTAATGAAAATAGAAAAATGAAAGTCAGTTATATCATTAGAATCTCTTAGCTCATTACAAAGGAAAATCTTCCTAAAAGAATTAAAAACATCAAAACACAGCAATATGTGCCCACCTATGTTTTAAATGCCACAGTGTATAATGGTTAAATATTGGAAATATCTCCAATTTTATCAATCTATGAATTGATAAAGAAGATTTTTTAGTACAATGGAGAACTATTAGCCATAAAAGATGTTTGAGACATTCCTAGGTAAATGGATGCAATGTGATACCATACTCTTACATGAAATAAATGAGACACACATGTGTAAGCACAGCAAGGTTTCTTTCTTGTGAGAAACCAACAGTGTAAATAAGGCCCATATGGCAATTTAATAAATACGTGTTGTTCAATGATCAAATCACAGAAGTTAGTATCTCCTTCTCTTCAAAGCTGATTAACACCAAATACTGGCACATATCTCTGAGCTATGGGATATATTATAGAAGAATTCCCACCATTTATAGATTATCTAAAAATTCTTGGATGCTAGGAGTTTGCCTGACTCTTGACGAGCTAATTTTGTGTATATTAAGAAGAATAATCTTTAGAGAAATGAGACACTGTTAATAATATATGTGTAATTATGAAAATTGGTTAAAGGCATGTACTAATCAGGCCAAGAACAGAGGATTAATAGCAAAATGAGTCCATGTTATACCTATGTTTAATAAATAGAGAATTTACCCTATAATGTTATACTTTTGCCTGTTCATCTGATTTGTGTTGTCTCTTTATTGTGATCCTTAGAACAGGTCATAGCATAAGAAAGACATATTGCTATATATTAACTGAGTGACTTCACACAAATTAACATTCTCTGGGATATCACTGATAGCAAATAGCATGTGATTTTCAGACCTTCTGAGGTTGTGTACTATCCATTTGCAAATAACCTTTATGATCTAAGTTCTATTTAGTCATATAATAAAAATAAATATGTCAATTAAAAGCTGAATTGAATCAGATTACTGATTTGCAATGGAATCTTTTCATATTTCTATGTAACATTTAAAATTGCATTTTACATATTTTAACTTTTGAAATGTATATTATATTATGTGTGTTAGTGCCTTCATTCCTGACTTCTACTAAATTCTCCTTGTCTTTGACTTTCTTGCTCTTTCTGTTTCTTTTCTTTTTCCTTTTTTAAACAACTCCTATTGTCCTCTTTTTTTTTGTATGTACCATGTACTTTGCATCATGTTAGATTTAATGATGACCAGAAATTAATGCTATGCTCAAGGAGACCGTTGTCTAATATTGGTCATATAATGACCAATTTGTACTGCATGGGAAAAGTGACTGAAGAGACACATTGACACAGAACTACAACAATTTGAGGAAAGAACTGTTACTTGCTGTAACAGAAATAAAATCTATAATAGAGTAGCAGCTTATATAAGGTAAGTGAGAATGTTCAGTGAAATTTTCCCCATTTCTTCCCAAATTTTGCAAGTGAAACATACAACTTTGAGTGCATGAGGTCTGAGATGCTGGCTTTAGAGGAGTCATCCCATCGGCTCAGATGAAGGTATCACCCAAACAAGGATCTTATTTACAATAGGAGCTTTAAAGTGTAGCCCTTACCTTGTCATAATTGAGCATCAGAATAAAGCTGAAATCATGGAAATCTAAAGTGATGATAAGATTGTAAGAGCTAAGAACTTTTTCTAAAAGTAATACAAATAAAAATTGTTGGCAAGAAGGCTACCAGTTATACAGATGATCCAATTTTCTTGAAAATTGTGCAGGAACACTCCACCGAAGAAATGCAGAGGTTATGGTAGATCATTCTTTTTTTGTTTTCACTTCCTTCTGGCCTCAAAACCAATAGGAACTAATTGAGGGTACACACGGGTTAAAGAATTGTTTTAAGGAAATTGCTCTTGAAATTCTAAAAGAAAAACTAGGAACAACAAAATAGATTTGCAAAGGATTAAATGGCTTTGGCTTTGAGATTTCAAATTTTAAGGTCTGTTTCAATTCAAAATAACCTAATTGCCAGCCATGGGAAGCCAAATGACAAATTTTATGGACCACATAAATTGTCACGTTTAGTTCACAAGTTATTCCAAGAGCCATGTGAAAACTTTTTTGTCTACCTAGAGAGTAATCTGGAAATAGATGATACAAGTTCATAATTTTCTGTTCTTTTGAATATATTCAAATTGGAGCTTAATAACTCATTGAAATGAAAAATCACTGAGTATCTCTTTCTCCATCTCTTTCTGTCTGTCTGTCTCTCTCTCCCTCACTTTCTCCTTTCTTCCCACCTTCCCTCCTTCCTTTCTTTTCTCTTTCTTTCTCCCTCTCTCTTTCACTCTCTCCACCCTTCTCTCTCTCTCTCTCTCTCTCTCTCTCTCTCTCTCTCTCTCCCCTCCATTTCTCCCTACCTCCCCCTCGGAAATTGTCTTCCCGAACCATTCATCTACTTCTAACTTCAGGTCTATTCACTGTAAGTAACTCCATTAAGATGCAACTCATGTAAGTCTCTCTTGACCTCTCCAAATGCCATGAGACACTGTCTTACAATCTTTTATAACATCAAACTTCTCCCTCAGTGCTTTCCCTCCTGTAGTGTATTGGCAACTTGAAAACTTTCTCGTAAAAGTCTTTCTTTTACTACATATGACCTGAACAAGAGCAGAGACTACATGAATAAATGAGACTACATGAATAAATTCAGTGAAATTTACAATAAACAACAACTGATATTCAGATAGTCAAGTTATTTTATTCAACATCACATTTGGCAGATCTGAGGTGGACATGCTCATTTCCATATCTGACTAAATTCCAGTTTGATATACAATATTTTATCTGTTTTTCAGTATAAAAACTGACATACAACCTAGAAATCCTACCTTTGGGTGTACCTCCAAAAGAAATGAGCTCAGTATGACAGGCACACATCTGGACCTCATTTTTTGCAGTACTACTCCCAATAGTTGTGACTGCTGATTGATTTGCCAACTTGAGTACGAGACACTTGACTAAATTGGCTCAGTAATTCCATCCTCTAGGGCAGCCTGTCATCTGGGTGGTAGACAGGGAAATGAAGAAAGCTGGATCTGATTCTGTTCCTTTGGAGGAACTTGAGTCCTCATATTCACATTAGACCTCATTTTCTGGCTTCCAGCACACTTTCTTCATCTGCTGGTACAGATCCTTCAGGCTTCTGGCATAACTGTTCCTTTGAAGACCCATTGGCTTCCTGATATGGAAACACACTCCAGCGTGCTCCAGAATTCAACTGAACTCTTCAGTTTCCAATGTGGAGACAGACTTTCCGCACTCTTCCACATCTGACTCTGTGAGGAGCCATGGTAAACCCATCTTACAAATTCTTACATATGTGTATATCTTGTGTTATATTTGTTTCTCTAGAAAGCACTGATGGATGCAACAGTCAGACAATGAAGTCCACTTCCATGTGACTATTAAAACATGATTAAAAACGGTTGCAATGGCATGAACATGTACACACTCGCACATGTACGTGAACATACAATGTACTATTTTTCTGTCTTTAAAAAGAGGAGAATCTTGCCATTATTGACAACATGGATGAACCTGAAACAAGTGTCATGTTAAATGACATTAATCAGGCACAAAAGACAGACACCACATGATCCCAGTTTTATGTGGAATCTAAAAGGGATGAAACTTCAGAAATCAAGTGTAAACTTTTCAGCCCAGAACCAAAGTTTGTGAGTTTACTGAGTTGTGGAAGTTTATTCAAAGGTTCAAAACTTGAGTTAGAAAAAGAGGAGTGAGTTCAAGTGATTTATTATGTAATGTGTTAATGACGATATATTTTATGCTTGTAAATGCTGAGTTGATTCTAAGTGCTCTCAGCAGAAAAATCATAAGTATTTGAGAAAATGGATTTGATCTAGCTATTTCATAATTACAGACATATATCAAAAATTCATGTTGCATAACATAATATGTTCATTTTAATTCATCAATTAGGAAGATACTCAAGACTAACAAGTTAGAAGATATGAGGAAAATGTAGCACACATGTATTAAATTACAAATAAGTGAATGGAATTTTCAATACATGCAGATCTCTAATCTCAATCTTGAAATCCTCAAGTTAGATTTCTTCTAGTTCTTGAATCAAGCTGAACAAATCATCCCATAATTTATTGTTTCATTTCACAAGTGAATATTTGCCACACACTCTGCATCCAAGGTTCTATATTGCATCAAATATTTAGGCCTAAGCTATTACATAGAAATCTTGAGTATATACTTTGCTTTACTATTAATTTGTTTCTAATTTTTAATGCAATGTAATTAGCTGAATTGCTCTTAGAATATAATCACTCATTATATATTTGAATAGTTAATTATAGCTTTGTGAAAATGTGACTGGTTTGTAATTATGTAGGAGCCTGAAATATTCTTTTTGACTAAAAAGGTATGATAAAACTTAGTGGCCAGTTAAACGCAAGCATATTAACGGTGACTTTATGCATAAAGTTGCTTCTGAAAAATTTGACTTGTCTTTCTGTTTGCTTCATTCAAAAATGGGTAGTGATATAAATCCTTTGTGCCATACTGCATCTGCAGGTCTCAGAGTATGACACAAATTTAGCATTCAAGAGGCAAGGCAGTGTATTGTGTGATCTTTGTCCTGGTCATGAAGACTGCTTGACCTGATTTCTTGATATTGAAATTATCCTACAGGACTAACATTTACAGAAAATTTCTATAGCTTTATTCATATTATCATGCTATTTTTTTCTAAATTGAGCCTATTTTTACACAGGGCACACTGATATTAATGAAGACCTTTTCTATTTGCACCAATTTTCAAAGTAGATCCAATAATGATTTCCTATTATATTTTTATAAGTCAGAAGAAATATATTTAATATCTCAAATCTACAGCCTAGGGAATAAAACCAGTGTTCAAGGTACATGAGTGCCTTCAAATCCAACATTTTCATATATTCGTAAATAGGGTCACTACCCAATATTTACCTATATTAATTTCTGACTTTATTTTTGGAATGGTGCATTTGTTTGAGGCCTCTTTGAAGACTGTAACTTATCTTTAATAAACATTTGGTGGTGACAGTTCCATCAGTTTCAGTCCGTGGAGTACCCCTCAGTGCTTCAAAATTTTCACTGTGTCTACTGGTATCTCTTGCCTATTTTACCTTGAAGATGAACAAAGGAAGGAAAGAACTATACCACAGCTCATCGCTGGAGATGCGGAGGTCTTCACTTGGAAGTCAGGTTTGCCTTCAATTTGCAGGAAATTCCTTAGTCAATATGAGAACAGCTACAGGTATCCAGGGATGGGTAGTTTCTAGAACAGCATAATATTTGATGCTATATTCACCATGAAAATAATGCTGACATAGGAAAGCAATTTTGATATGACCTCAATGTTACTAGTGATATGATTATTTTTACTTTTTTCAAATAACTTTTCTATTTAATCCTCAAATAATTACTACTAATAATAGGGATGGTAATACATATGTTCATTATTTTATATGTGCCGATATGCTAAGGAATTTTATAACTATCATTCCATTGAGTACTTCAAATTTCCCTATAACAAAGGTATAATTTTACTAATTATAAGGACAGAAAGACTAAAATCAAGATTAATTCAGAGGTCATGTAACTGAGTACTTTCTATGTCCCAGTCCAGTAGCTCTAATCCCAGCTCCTCAGTATAATCATTTCAGATATTTGAAAAATTTTGTCAGAACCTCAATTTATTTTTCCTTAAAAAGCCTACTCATCATTCATAACAGCACATGCAAAGTGCTCAATCTACTGTATAAGCAAGTGATGAACTAATGTGTGTAGTTGCTGCTTAAACTAAGGTCAAGCAGGACTGGAAGGAAGGCACAGTCTTTGACTATTGTAAGGGTAAAGGTACATAAAACAGTAATTCCAGTAGAGTATTACAAGTAGAGTAATACCGTCAGTGATGTACCAGGACAGAAATACAGCTTGTACAGTGTACTGTATTTAATCTTCATTTATCTTTCTCATTTACAAAGGAGAACAATAACACCTGCCTCCCAAGGTTGCTGGGAAATCAGTAAGAGTTTTCAGATTTCTAAGTACTAAAGCTGGCTCATAGATAGTGTCTAACAGAGCATCCTTCTTCCCACATGTGTAGCATTCTGTGGAGCCCCATTTTCCATGTGTGAAACAGCAACCTTAGTAACTACTTCAGGTTCCTGTGAAGAACAAACGACTCTAGATTGAAGTCTCTCTCAACGTACCCAAACAAGTATGAGATGTGATTCTAAACTTCTAGACTGACAGAAATATGAGGTTCTTATCCATCATTCAGATTCTCTTTTCCTCTTCGTCTCCTTTTCAGTGGCTTGCTTTGCACGTAGCACTGTGTGTTTTAAAGAATGTTCACTTTGAACTCTTCAAGCTGTGTTTTTGCTTTTGTCTCATCTATATAAAATATACCTGGAATGGGTTTAATGTTCATCTCTTGGAGCTTCAGTAAATCTGAACCTGAAAAACTCTCATATTTATTTCATCCCCATTTTCTCATCACCTTCAACAATCCTTCCTTCAACACTAAGGCATGCTGCAGGTCACAGACATGCTGGCTTTCTTTTCAGTTCTGCAAAGTGCCAGCACCGTGTTCTGGAGAAGCTTGCTGACTGTAAGCTGGCTGACTCTGGTCTCATTTCATCATTCTTTTTGAACTCTCCATGACACTGGAGGAAGAAAAATCTCCTGTTTGTAAGAAAAGCAGCAGTATTCCTTAAAACAATGTTCAATGGAGGATTAAAGCCCTCAGAGAAAAACAGCCCCCAGCCAGACATGGGGACCGTAGCTGACAGATACATCAAAACCTTCATGCTTCTTTAGGATAACTTTGAGCTATATTGCAGCATTCTCTGGTGGGATTGTTCTTCAGTTGTCCACACTGGCTACTGAATAATTTTGCAAATGTTAATGGTCATTTTGCTTTTCTTTTTCAATTTCCAACTGGCCTGCTGTTGCTGGTTAATTAGTCTCGAATAAATTCCTACCCCTCATGGCCTTGTATCAGTGGTGGCTTCTGGAAGAATTCAAAGCAGCTTTGATTGTAATCTTGAGTATTTTTAAAAATTTCTTCTATTCCACTGTGGCTGGCTAGTTGAATTTCCCAGTGCTTCCTTATTTCCTCACTTCACACTTTACAGTGTGATCAGCTCTGAACTTGAATGCAGGTAAGTAAATGACCTGATTATCTAAATTGTCTCTGTAGAATCTCAGTCCTGTACTTAATATCTGTTATGAGTACACATGGGTAAATATTGCCTGATGAAATATTTGCTTATTTATCTACTATTTTATACCAGACTTTTAAAACCATGGCTTATCCTCAAACAGCCTAAAGACACATGAACAATAAAGAATTCTTTTAATTAGAAGGCAGCTAACACATTAATAAAATATCAGATGAAGACTGCAGAAGGCACAATGGTTTTGGCGGTCCCACTATTTTGTTAGGTCAGGATCTTTGCTTTCTTTTGTTAAAGTTTCTTTCCTTAGTAGGCCTGTGATATTCTCTGAGATGCCTAATTGGGAGTGAGGATCGTGAATACTCAAAGCCCCAGTCAGAGCTTCACAATTTCAAAGCAACAGGAGTGGGGTGGAAAGCACACTCTTCTAATTATTTGGATGAAAAGTAGCAATAAGAAAAGAAAAGCCAAGGACAAACAGGTGAGGAAATTTAGTTTTTGTTTTTTTCTGAGTTTATAGTACTACTTTTTTCTTAATTTGTGTTCTCTCACCATAGCCTACACAGCCGCTCTTTCATGCTTCAGTGAATGAAAACACAGGATCTTTGGTGAAATTATACATCCTCCGTCTCTTCACGCACATATACACTGGGATGATTACAACATGAGCTGGCCAAGAACCTTAGATTCCTTAACAGAGCCTGGGCTGTGATGCATCCCTCTTTATTCTTTTTTCTAGATTTCTGGTGAAGTTGTTTCAGTACTCAGAGGAATCCCTGGAACCTAAAATTATGGTAACACAAAGAAGAAACATCTCCCAACTTGACCATTAATTATTTGCTTCCATGTTGGAGGACATGGTATTTTCTATAAAGGTTAAAAGCACCACTGAATAACGCAATTAATGTAGAACCTAATTATATCTACTATGCATTGCATACGTGAATTTTGTTTCATGTATGTTTCTTTCACTCTTTAACATAAATTGGTAATGTGGATAGAGGAATGGTACAAAATTTAAGGTTCCCCTACTGTATAAATGGTTGAAGAAAATTTTGCATTCTTAAGAGTAAATGACATTTGCAATATTCAATACTGTAGAAATGTAGTTTAGTGCTTAACACTTCTAAGGTCTTAGTTTAAATCTCTAGTGTTATAATTCTATGGACACTAGTCATCTTAATTTAAAAGTGAAAGCTAAATTTCAAGTGAAACCAAATATTAATTAAGATATAATAATTATGTTTAATGCACTGGTAATATTAACCTGATTACTGGTTTTCCAATAAAAATAATTCCAATAGTTTTATTTTCTGTGTTGGGGTAGAATTAACAAATAAAAATTGTATATACTTAAGGTGAATGATATATTTTATACATATATCATTAAGAGATTATTATTCAAATCAAGATAATTAACATATCTATTTTATAATGTAATTGGCATTCTTATTTTTGTGGTGAGAACATTTGAAATCTACACTTTAGCAAACTTCAAGAATACAATATATTAATAACTAGACTTATCAAAAACATATTTTTAATGGAACATTTTTACTCTGACCAACATACCCATTTTCCCTTATCTTCTAACTCCTGGCAACCACTATCCTTTTATTTATCAAAAATACAACTATTAGTTTAGCTACTACATATAACTGAAATCATGTATTATTTGTTTTCTTGAATCTGGCATGATTTACTTGGCATAATTCCCTCCAGAAAATTTAACTATATTGTCAAAGATTTCCCTTTTTAAGGTTGAATAATAATCTAGTCTATATAAACATTCACATACACATTTACACTTATACATAAAATGTACTCTGAGATATATGTCTATGTCTATATTTATATCTATGTATATAGAGACAGACAGGCAGACAGACAGAGGCAGAGACACAAAGAGAAAGAATCCACCAAAATATATGTAGATCAGGAGAAGAAAAACTTGTATAAATATTTTATTACTAAAGTTATTGAGATATCATGAGATTCATACAAATTATTCTTGGAATCTAAAATTAGAAGAGGTTCTCAAAGTGATAATCCTTAGCTTTCAGACACTTATTAGTGTAGCCAGCTGCTGGTTGGTATAAATGTTTGCTCTCTCTCTCTCTCTCTCTCTCTCTCTCTCTCTCTCTCACACACACATACACACACACACAAATAATTAAACACATTTTTCACTGAATATTTAGAGAGAATGTACACTACTTATTTTTATTAATTTTAGAAATTAAACTAATAGTGTAGCTCATACTAGAGAAGCAAGTGAGCACTAAGCTATATCCCCGGTAGCACTGTTACATATTTTTAATCACTGACGCATTGATAGATGCTTAGGTGATTTATGTGTCTTGGCCACTATAAAACACCATATTAAGTAAGAGAGTACAGTTATATTTTTTGACCTGGTCATTTTATCTTTGTTGAAATACACCTTGCAGTTGGATTGTTAAATTATCTTAAAGTTCTAAATTGAATTTTTTGGATGAACTTTCATGCTTTTCTGTAATGATTTTGAAAATTTAAAATAGCCCAACACTTAACAAGAAATAAATTTTTCTTCACATGCTCACCAACCCTTGCTATTTATAGTGTTTCTAATAATGGGGAATGTATCAAATGTCAAGGTATGTGTCAAATGTCAAGTGTCAAATGAGAGAGTGTGATGAAATGGTCCTAGGGAAGGAATCTCATAGGAGGCTCTTCTCAAGCATGGATCCCAGTGACCCTATTATCTGAAGAAAGTCAGACAGTTTTGACCTTCCACAATGCAGTGGATAAGGTCTTGGTGCTTCTTGAGATTTCTGAGAAGATGTTTCTTCATTTCACTGCACAAAACACTTATTTTCTTTGTAATGGTATTGGTCTATGTCCTTTGACCTCAGGTTACACAGAACACATTTTGGGTCAGAACTTAAAGTTTTCGATTTTTTCTACTCTGTCTTTTCCTCTTATTTTCGCTATAAATCTGGTTAACAGAGATCAGCACTACCTGTGAAGCTGCCTGAATATTTGATGATCTTGGAATTTTCTCCACCATATTAGTTCTTTCACTGCTCTTAAACTCAGGTTCCTATGAAGTCTCTGGAATGGCAAACTCTCAATGAAATTTTTAGAAGAATGTTACTGCCAATGGAGTCCTTGTTCTCAGCACAAACCTTCTGGTCCTGATCTTTATCAAGCACATTCTTGCCATCATGCTGATCTGTGCCCTCACCATAATCACCTACTTATACCATTGTTGGGCTTCTCTACCTGTGTCTTCTACCAAAGTTTCCAAATATTTCCACAAACCAGTTCCAAAAGTTTCACAGGTATAGTCACAGCAATGGCTCCACCATGTTATCTATTTCTTTATCAGTCACTTTCTTGTCATTTGAATAAAATACTGGACAAACACAATTTGGGCACATAATTTTCAGAGAATTCAGTCCATAACAGTTGGCTCAAAGGTAGAAACAGCATGACATAGAAGCCTGTCGGCAAAAGTCTAATTGAGGAAGCAGAGAGAGAGAGAAAAGCCATAGAAAATAGACCTTCCAGGTCATGACTCAAGTAATCTGCTGCCCTCCATCCCCCAACACCTAATACCTACTGAATTCTTTAATAGATGAACCTGTTAATTGTCTACATGGCCCAGTCACCTCCTAAGCACACTAGACTTTCAGGGGACATTCTAAATCTGAATCATATCAATATGTAATTCAATTTTTTCCTGATTTCATTTTTGTAGGTGGTATGTTTCTAAGAATGTACACATTGTGTTGAGTTTTTACAATTCACTTATTTATAATTCTTCAATGGATTATTTAACAATAATCTTTGTGTGGTAATAGCTGTCGAATCTCCTTCCTCATTTATGATTGTATTTTTACAATATAATTTTATAGTACATTATGATGTACTAATACTATTACATGATGTAATAATGTACTACAGTACATTATGATGCTCATATTTATAGAACATTATGACGACATTTATTGGGGGAAGAGGTCATGTACATAGCACATTTCTTATCCTCTTCCACACTTGCTCCTCTCTCCTTCCATCTCTTGGTCCACTTATCTTTTGTAAAAGTTCTATCTCTCTGTTTCCTATTTTGCATAATTTTTGATTAGACTGATTGGAATTTGAATCTGGTCACATTTTTTCTCTATCTGGCTCTATGTTCACCATCATCATTTGGTTTCTGAAAGAGCAATTTTTATTTATGTTTTCTACTGTTTGTATTCTAGATTTCACTTCACTAATTTTGGCTGTAATATTTTATACTTCTTTCTGCTAACATTGGGCTTAATTTGTTCTTATATTTTTTACCATTTTGAAACATAAAGGTAGGTTATTTGAAATTCACATCTCTTGATGCTATAAATTTTCTTCTTAGAACTGTTCTTCTGTACATATTATACACTTTGGTATGTTTCAACTCATTTCTAATTTTTGTCAAGATATCCTTATTTACTTTTTGGTTTCTTCTTAAACTTGTTGAACAAGAGCTTCATTATCAACATTTCCCATTTTTCCTGCCATTATTCACATCTAGTTTCATATTAGTGTGATCATAAAAAAATACCTAATATGAATTCAATATTTTAAGATTTGATAAGTCTTTTGTGGCTTAATATGTAATCTATTCTCTCTTTTTGTCTTTTCAAGACTGGGTCTTGCTGTGCACGTCAGCTTACTTTGTAGCCCAGGCTGGTCTCGAACTTGGAATAATCCTTCAGCCTCTGTCTCCTGAGTGCTAGAATTACAGGCATGTGCCACCACGTGTGGTTTGTGATCTATTCTTAATAGCGTTCTGTTCTTGTTTAAGAAGAATCCTTCATCTGCTAGGGTTGAATGGAATGTTTTGTAGACCTTTTTAAGTTTTATTGGTCTAGAGAGTTGTTCAAGTTAGGTTTCTCCTTATTAAATATCTACGCAGATTATATATTTATTGGTGAAAGTGAGACATGTGAAGCTATGTATTTCTGTCCTTCTCTCCCTTAAGTTCTAGTAATATTTGTTTCACATATTTAGATAATCCAGGCTTCGTTGTATAATTACATGTCTTAATTGTTACACCCAGTTAATAATTTATTTATTAATATATAATAAACTCCTTCGTGTTTTGTGAGAGACTTTAACTAAATATCTAGTTTTCTGAATTCTTTTGATTCGTAACAGAATATATCTTTTCTTATTTTCAGCCTTTTCATGTCCTTAAATTTGATTAAGTGTTGATGTTCCATCATGATATACTACACACATCCAAAAATGTGAGGATTTTTCAAATTTTCCTCCAGCTACTTCTCTGTCCTCTTACTGAGTGAGACAGCTCTACCCGTCACTAATTTTATTTCACCAAAATATGTATCAGCTCACTTCCCTCTACAGCCAAGAAGTTTGTTCTTCACAGAAATATTTTTCAAGGAAACAGAATATTGCCCTGTAAATCTGTCACATAAAAGTGATTTCCTATTTCTGTCTTAACTCAGATCCATCTAAATAAGAAATATGACCGTTTCTCTGCACAGTGTTCTCTAACGGTCCTGTTTGTAAGTTTAATGAGTGTATTTAATGGCCAAACTAGAAAAGGTGAAAGACGGATGTGTAGGAAACAGGATAAAGATGCTGATAGATATAAACACTAAGACTTTTACAGGAGTCAGGCTCAGCACCAATGTTACTTTACTAGTTAGATGAGTCATGCACACCGACACACTGAACCTATGAGTTTCATATTTACCAAAGCTTTCAGCTCTGTGAAGTAGGATAAGTTTGTTACCAGCCCACCTGGAAGGAGCATGGGACCAGAGGAGTGTGACATATGCTAACACAGCACGCCAGGCACACTGAGACAAGAAAACCAGCAAACATATGGAGCACAGGGAATTTAGAGGATCTCAGAATTTTTAATCATAGGTACACAATGTAGGGTTGATTAACATACCTAACATATACATTATTAATACTAAAACTAGAAGTTCTCATTAACCTTTTTCTTTCTATTTTTCATTGTTTGAAATTATTTAGACCAGAAACACCTAAATACATATCTAAAAGATAAATACTGGCCAATATAAATTTATACATCTACTGAAATGTTCTTTGTCCTTGAAATTATATTTTATCTATTTTTAACTAAGAAATAAATACTATGTATATTAATAATGTACAACATAATACCTAGAAACACAATTTCACTTTCCTTTCACTTTCACTATACATTTGCATTCTTTACTTCCTACATGAAAATTACAGGGTGAAAATTTGTAAACCAAATTCTTCTAGTCTTTAACCAGAGAAGTAGACATTGATAAAATAACTGCAATTCAATAAAGTCTATAAGAAGTATAAAAAGCTGTGTCTGAGTATATTTTTGTGCACTTTATGAGTAGTTTACTTAGAGCAATAAAGAAAAATTCAAGAAAATTTCTTGTCAACCAGTTACTGAGAAATAAACTCAAAATCTATCAAAATGCATCAACCAAGTTCAATAACCACATAGAGTTGACAGAGTGCATAAACTGTAGTTTAATCAGTTGATATTGAGTGTAGCAACTGAAATGAGCTTTGGAAGAAGGCAGGCTTTCTTACTTGATGTTATATTCTTAAATATGTTTTTATATCATATATTTTTGGGTTGAGTCCATTTGTTTAAAAATATATAGTACTTGATTTGAGTTATTTTAAATTTGGGGGCTTATTTTATTGTCAAAATTATTCTATCCTGACTAATATTCTATGAAAGTTTGGAAAAATATTTTGTTGTTTTTGGGGAAAACACTCCACACATGTCAGTTAAATGCTGTTGATGAGTTGTTCACATTTCCTTTTTGGAGATAATTCAATCATTGATGGAATGTATGCAGAAGTCCTTAATTGTAGTAACAGATTTGCCTATTTCTCCATTATACTTTGTGAAATTTGTTTCATATATTCAAGACTGTTTCATGAATAAATATTTGTTAACTTTGTGGATTTACCATTTCTGATGTTAACTCAATTTCTTGATCTTTAAGTTTGTTACTTCACCAAGTTTGGGGGTGCTTATAGTCATCATTTTTTCAAATATTCATTAACACTCAATTTTCCATTTCTCATGGAACTTTGATAGCATAAATATTGGGTCTTATCTTTTCCCACAACTCCCATAGGTCTTATGCAATCCTTTCTCTTTCTATTATGTTGCTTTTCTTCTTCTTCTTCACAGATTGATTCTTTTTGTCTTTTCACATTTTAAAATAGAAATAAAAGATTTCATTGGCCTAACTTAGTTATTTTACTTTCTCAGTTCAAACTTTGATTCTTTTCCCTGAGATTTTCTGTATTTTTTTCTCATTTGCTTCAGAAAATAATGAGGGTGGATCATTCCACCATTTTTATAGCCGTTGTCAAAGTCTTGTAAAATTACTCCACCATCTAATTTTTCCCATAGTTTCACATCAGTTGAAAACACTCAAGTTGCAATTGACTGGTTTTTGGCATAACTGATTATTTTATTGTACTCTGAATATTCTGTGTATTATTATACAGCACTCAGGGTTTATTTATATTTTTCCTCTTAGTGGGTGGTCAACTTTATTACATGTATTACATTAGCATATGAGCATTATTGTAACTCTCACAGCTGCTGTTCTGATGGCAGTTTAATTCTCAGAGCCTCTGTAGCATTTTTTCTTCTGCTTGATTTGTATGATCCTGCTTGGTGGATTCCAGTGAGTGGATTCCTGCTAATGTTATCAAGGTCAGGTCTCCAGGAGACTCTCAAAGGGTGAGGTTGTATTTAATCCCCATATTGGATACTTTCACTGCCTCAGTGACTTGTGATGGGAGAGGAGAATCTCAAGATGCTGAGAGAGAGAAAGCTTGCTGTGCATGGGCACAAGATGTGAGGGGGCCCCTTTTCCCAGTTACCTCAACCAGCCTGCAGTCTGTCAGTAAAAAAAAAAAAAAAAAGAGTCTCAGACATAGCAAGAAGAAGAATTCCTCCACTGGCCATAATTCTGGTAAGGTTTCCAATGCATCTTCCTTGTTGGTGATGACTGACCAATCTGCTATGAGATGGACTCTTGCTCAGTGTGAGAGAAAAGCGAGCTTACTCGGACTGCTTTCTGCTCCACTTTAGGGGATCAGAAAATGCTGGGTCTCTTAACCTTTTTGATAAGGGACTTCCAGAGTCCTGATGCTTTGTGGTTCCTCCAGTCCTGGAGATTCAATTCAGCTTACAAGTTTCTTAGCGCACTTGGAAATTCTCTTTTAATTTTCTTATTGCTATATGTAGGGTTATAGTTGTGTTTAGCACAAAAGCAATGAAGAATAGGTTTATTTCATGTAGTGCAAACCAGAAGTCTGATACCAGAATTTTAATATGATTTTGAACACTAATAAACTTTTATCCCCATGGAAATGAAAAAAAATTCGAACAGAATATTATGTGGTATTTTCTGTGGGTTGAATTTGACAAGTTATTATAAGAAAAAAGATGAATTGAAAAAAATTTTCCCTATCTTGAAGAATAAAAAAGATATAACAATAGACCAGAAGTCTATGCAACTTCAGTTTTAAGAGGCTCCTACCTTTTAAAAGAACCAATAAAAGGACCGGTGATATTGCTCCATGGCAAAGTGCCTGGCTGGTAAGCACATAGTCCTGAGCTTGATTCCAAGTTTTAAAAAAGTTATAAAATATAAAAATGAGAAAAAGGCTTTGACTAGATCTAAATCAGTCCAGGGGTCTCAAAGCTAATGTTAAAATATCTGAATGGAGGGATCAGCTTCATAGTGAAGGATTTTTTTTTTTTTGAGCTTGGAGTGTTTATTTTCCTTTTTTCCTATGATTTTCTGTGCATGTCAGTATTGTTTGTTACTGCGACATGATGCACCATATCAGACTGATATCCCATGCTACCTAGCTGAAAAAATATTATAGAAAGTAGGACTTGAAAATCATCAATTACTTAAAACTTTAGGTTTTCATTTTCCATCTTCCATAATTAGGCTTGTTCCATAGCACAAAGCCAATATTCCTGAGAGGACTTCTTTCATGAAAGATTTCTGGAGAGATACAATGAATTGTTTCAAAATGATGACCTTTGACTTTAATTTATAAAGTGAGACTCTCGTGTTTTGGGACCTCCCTGCGGTAACGGCATCCACATTATCTTTATAGCTTTGTCATTCTTCCATGTCCAGCTTTGAGACATGAGAGGACTAATAAAATAAGTAGTGCATAAATATATACATATCTATTTATATACTGGCACCATCTCCAGTCCCTCAAGTGAGTCACTCCGAGGACCCAAATTATAATTCACAATATTTCACAATACAACTTATGAACTTTGTTTTCTTTTGACAAGCAAATCTCAAAATCCCCTTGGCTTCTCATCATTTTTTCACATGTTCCTCTCTTATACCAATTAAACACTTGGCAACTGTCTAAGAAAATCTTATGCTTTCTTCCTTTGCCTAAATCTTTGCTTTTGCTGTTTCTCAATCTGTAAATACAACTTCCTCTGTTGTGTGGCACTTTCCACTCTCATCTGATCATGTGTGAAGGTTTATCTTCTCCATTCAGGACAGATATCTTGGTGTGCACTAATTCAATCCACACACTTCCTTAATGTTTGCCTCCTCTTATCTCTGAACATGCTTTAAAACATTTAAATATACTTATGAAATTTCTGTTTAAAAGTTCAGGCATGAAGTCAATACACTGAGGAGCTATTCAGAAATCAGTGTTAGAAGCTGCTTCCTATCTCCACAAAGTGACTGCTAGCATAGCCTTATACATTGAACTTACTGTCAGTTGTAATTGGGAAAACAGAGAACCGTTATGCTGAGTTCCTATGGGACATCAGAAAATGACATTCGTAATGTCTTCTCCTGTAATCACTGGAGAGATTAATCATGTGGTTCTACCTAACATCAGTGAAAGATGGGAAATGCAAATGCATCTGGGCATGCTAAAATTATAGGGTAGTTACAACATAAGCCCAGACCTGTGTTGGCAATATGGAGAAAGTCACTGATTCCACACAGTAATAAATCAAATTACATACAATAATTAAATTACAGATAACACAGAGGTGCTGTATCATCACGTATCAGTTTTGTACCTAGATCATCACATAGATTGCTTTATGAAACTCAGAAAAGAGGAGATGATGATATCCAGAGATATGGACCCCAGAGATTCTGGTTTAATATGACTACACTTGATTCAATTTAATAATATTTTAGTAATAGATTTGCATTATAACTACATATGTATTAACTTACGAGGTTAACTGTCCCATATTTGACTTTGCAGTGAGAATTTTTAATATGCAAAGAGTTTGATAAAATATCACTTTATGCATACATGGTGAGATACAACATACAACCAACGTTTAAATTTAAAGATTATGATAGTGAAAATCACATTGCTATTGATATTCTCAAAATATTCGCTTTTGCTTCTAAAACACTTGCCTCATTGTTCGAAGCAGTTCTGCGGCTCCTCTTTTGTGAAAGTCTTTCCAAGTTGTGATTAAAAAAATATACACATACAGTGAATGCTGATACTGAATGTGATCTACAGAAAGAGGTTCACAAAAGAGGATGACAGTCACCTCATCCACCTTACTCACAAATCTGGCACTATGTGACTTCTGAATGTTCCACAAAGTCAAAAAGACCATCAGTGAACATTTTGAACAAATTCAGGGTATGCATACAGTCATGACAATAAACAATAAAGCCATTCATGTAGTAGAAATTCCAGAACAGTTTCAGAACTTTGTAAGAATAATGAGATAAGTGTGTTTGAAGCAAAGGAGAATATTTCGAAGGGGATTAATGGCAATGTGTTTTTTGGTGTAATTTTTTATTTAAGTACTTACTGTATATTTTGAACTTGTATTACACACACATATATGAAATATGTAACATATATGTTTATATATGTGTATATAACATGCATAACGTATATATAGAACATATATGTATACATAACATACATTATATGTATATGCAACAGATATGTGCACATATGACATGCATTATATGTGTATAGCTATTCAACTGTTTGGCTTCTGTTCTGTGCTACAAAGTAAAAGATGGTTGCTTTACTGTACATTGAATTTTTCACCTTCCTCTGCAGATATCCATAGCAATATAGAGTTCACATCCCCAAAGTATAGGTGTGTGTATATTTAAGGGCTGATGATTTTATTTTATTTATTTATTTATATTTATAAGGCTGATGATTTTAAATGCATGTGAGATTTTAACCTCTACATGATTCTCTCTGAGACTAAATAGACAGGTTTCCAAGGAATTAGGAGGGAAAAGCTACAAGATAGGGGTTGGAACCTTGGTCTCTGAGCTAATGCAAAGAGAAAGCTGGTATGTAACTAATATCTAGAAAAAAAGCAGCTCATATGTATATCAAAAAGAAATAGCCAACTATGAAAGCCAGTGACATTTTGAAGTTTATTTGACTAAATTATGTACAGTGTCTAATCAAAATTATAAGGCAACCAAAATAAATCAAATTTTAATGCAATATTTAGCTTGTTTTATAATATTTTGGTGTACATATTTGGAATGTAAATAAGTCAGTGATGTGTTTGAAAACATATCTTAGATTTCTTCAAATTTTTATTATTATTGTTTTCATTTCTCTATGTTCTATGCCCTCCCACATCTTTTTACTCTCAATATAAAATAAGTGTTTTAGTATATGAAATCATGTATTCTTGTCACTCTGTTTCTGTCCTTTAGGAATTTAATGACTTATTAAATGAGTTTGTGCCTTTTGTTCAATGTTTAAAACATTGCATAGTGCCTGAGGCTGCATTAGGGTTAGGGTCACAACTATAAGCAAAGACACAAAGTTGCCCTGTTCTCCCTGATCTAATGATTCATGGACCCAAGTGGAGATTAACTAAAAAGTCACAAACTCAATTATTTACATACATGAGCTGAAATGGACAGTCTTGTCTCATATGTCTTTACTGTTTCATGGCCATAAATCATTCCTTCAATTCAGCAATTCTTCCAATTTTGAAGCTATGTAAAAAATAACAATAATATTATCCATTTTAGGCATATTAAATAACATTAATTTTAAGAAAAGCTATCACAACTAATGACTTTCTACAGATTAATGAGTAATAAAATTATGGTGTTGGATTTCAAAATGTACTTAGCAGACATATTTTGTCAGGCGTATCTGGGATGTAATTATTTATTTTGTTTCACCATTCATTATAATGGAAGTTTTCAACCATGGGGTGAATCCTAAATAATAGAAGTCTGCAGTAATGAGTAATTTGGTGTGCATCTAAAATATGTTATTTCTGCTTGACAAATCGGACACTGATTATAATAGTATTTTTCTAGTCCTGCACACCTAGGATCACAGCTAAGAATGTAGAATTGGGTACACCATGAAGATATCTCTTTAATTAATTTCCACTTGTTGAAATTCTATCTCATCAAAGTCTTTTCCTGTATCTCAAATGACTGACACTTCTCAGGCTACCTCTTTATCCTGAGAAATTTTATTCATAACCTATCCCTGGAAATATTCCCCAATGTATAGTGATACTTACTTCTTCATGCAGGCAATACCTCTAACCCAGAAGCCCCTCTCAGTCCTTGACTTCTCCATATCAGCATTCCCATGGTTCTCAGATCAGTTCCCCCTTCCATTCCCACCTCTGAAAGTGCTTAGAAAATTCACACTCAGAGTTGTGCATCCAATGGTCCCTGTCTTAGCTCCAAATTGTAGAAGCCGAGTAATATTTCACAAGGCGCATGAGGCAAAAACATGGCAGTTTGAGTCTGAACACTGTTTTGTATTTCAAGATTTTTCAACTACCTTCTTCCACAAGGGTACCTTCCAGAATTAACCTTCTTTCTATTTCTAAAACCCCCAAGTCACTGATATGAACGTTAGTGAACACAAGCTGGATTCTACATTCAAATTAATTTGGATGCTATTGTGAAAGGTGTTTTCCTAACTTATAATCAGTGACTTTGTTGTTTGTATTCAGGAATGCTAGAGTTTTGAGTGTTGATTTTTATCCAGCTATACTACAGAATTTACTTATTAGATCTAGTAGACTTTTGGTGGAGTTTTTAACATCTTCTATGTAGAGTATCATGTCATTTGCAAATAATGATAATTTAACTTCTTCCTTTCATATCTTTGTTCTTTTTATAAATCTTTTTGTCTAATTGTTCCAGGTAATGTTTCTAGTTGGTCAGGCTAATATTTCCAGAACCATATTAGACAGAAGTGGTGATAGTGCGCATCTTTGTCTTGCTCCTGATTTTAGGTGGAAAGTTTTCAGGTATGATGTTGGCTGTTGGTTTGTCAGATTGAGGTAGAGACCATCAATTCCAGAGTTTTGTAGGCTTTGTACCATGAACGAGTGTTGGATTTTTACCAAAAACTTTTCTGTGTCTTTTGAGATGACCATGTGACTTTTGTCTTTGATTCTGTTAATATGGTATATGACATTTATTGTTTTGCATATGTTGCACTATCCCTGCATTCCTGGGATGAATCCCATTTAGTTTTGGTGTATAATCTTCTTGATGACTTGCTGCATAATGTTGGCTAGTATTTTATTGAGTGTTTTTGCATTTATGTTCATTACAGGGTAGTTCTTTTTTTGTGGCTCTTTTTCTGGTTTTCATATCAGGGTAATACTTGCCTCTAGGAATCAACTAAGGATAATTTCTTCCTTTTCAATTCCATTAAAGAGTTTAAGGAGTATCGTGGTTAAATGTTCTCTAAATTTCTTGTAGAACTCATCTGTGAATCCTGCAGGACCTGAGTTTTTCTTTGTTAGTGAGTTTTTAATTACATTTGCAAATTTATTAACTGATATGGGATTATTCAGAAGTTTTACACCTTTTGATTCAGCTTGGGTAGTTCACACATTTCTAGGAATATGTCCATTTCTTTTGATTTTTCCATCCTATGCAAGCATAGATTTTCAAAGTTGGTATTGATGATCTGAATTTCCACAAGATCTGTGATGATTTCACACTTTCCATTCCACATTGCATGAATTTGAGTTTCTATTTCCTGTTTTTGGTAAGATTGGTTAGCAATCAATTTTTTTTTATTCTTTCAAAGAATTAAGTCTTCAATTAATTAAATTTTGCATTGTTTTGTTAGTTTCAATTGAGTTAATGTTTGCTCTGATTTTATAATTTCTTGCCATTTATGGGCTTTTGGTTTGACTTGCTCTTCTTCTTCTAGAAGTTTAAGGTGTAGCTTTAGATTGTTCATTTGTGTTTACTATGTCTTCCTGACATGAGATTCATTGTTATAAATTTCCTTCTTAGTGCAATTTTCATTGCATCCACAGGTTCTAAATTGTTGTTTGCATTTTCACTTGATTAGAGAGTTGTTTAGTTTCTTCTGTAATTTTATCTGTGACCCATTGGCTGTTCAAGAGGATGTTACTCAATTTCTATGTGTTTATGGATTTTTTTGCAGGTTTTTTCACATTAATTTCCAATTTCATTGCACTATGGTCAGATTTTATTTAAAATATATATTATATTGCACTTAACCAAGTTCTATGCCTTAGAATATGGTCTATTTTAGGGAATAACCTGTGTGCAGCTAAGAATATGTATTTTGATGTCGTTGGATAGAACACTACAAACATCCACTAAGTCCATTTTTTCACATATGTGATTCAGTTCTGTTATTTCTTTGCTGGTTTTCAGTCTAGTTGTTCTATCTCCTTATGACAGTGTGGCATTAAGGTCCCACACTACAATTGTATTTTTGCTTATTTGATTTTTCATATCTGTCAATATTTGTCTTACATAGTTGGTAACTCTCACAATTGGTACATATATATTTGTGGTGATTATCTCTCCCTCTGGAATTTTTCCTCTAACAAGTATGTAGTCAAATTCTTTATCTCTTTTGATCATTTTTGGTTTTAAGTTCACAATGTCTGCAAACAGAATAGCTCCCCTGTATTTTTCTTGGTTTCTGTTGCATATAGTTTTTCATCATTTGACTTTGAGTCCTTGGGTTTCTTTTTGAGTTACATGTGTTTCTTGCATACAGAATGTTGTTGAGTCTTGTTTCTTGATCCATTCTACTAGTCTGTTTCTTTTGATTGGTGAATTGAGGCAATTTATGTTGACATTTATAACGGATATGTATTGGCATATCTTTATCATGTTATTTTCCTGTTATTGGCTCACTGTTCTTTCTTCTTTTTAATTGCTTGCCTTGCCTGGTAGTTTCTTTCTGATTTTGTTCATAGAACTGTGGATATTTTTATCACTATCTAGAACTTTTTACGGTTAGAATTGTGCTTATGAATTTCTTTAGTTGTTCTTTGTCATGAAAGTGTCTTATCTCCCATTAATTTTAACATACAGTTTTTCATGTACATCAAAGTAGTTTGGAATTTGTTTTCTTTCAGTGCTAGGAATAATTCACTCCAAGCTCTTCTTGATTTGAATGGTTGTGATTAGAAATCAGCCATGATTCTAATGGGTTGTTCTTTATAGTTAATGTTTCTTTTCTCTAGTAGGTTTTAATATTGTTTTTGTGCTGGATGTCTGGGATCTTGATTTTTTTTTTTTTTTTGGTACTGGGGATTGAACTTCAGCTTTGCTCAAGTGCTTTTTCTAGCTTTTAGTAAAAATTTTAATTTCTTGGATATTAGTCTCAACTTGTCTCATGCATTCTAATATTTTTCTATATTACTCATTCCATATTTCCATCATTTTCCTGTGCTTCTCTATTTTGTTATGTCTTCTCTAGGTATACCAAGCAATTCATTTGTTATCTGAGAGATTCTTTCAGATCAGATTTCCTCTATGTCCCATGAATTTGTTTCCTTACTTCACTTGTTATCTTTTCTGAAATTTCAAATGTCTATCTTGCAATTTCTTCTGTGTTAATGTTTTGTTTACTTGCTTAAGGAGGGCTGGAGCTCTGAGATTTCCTGTTGCTTCTTTGACTTGTCATTTTCACTGTTGCTTTTGTATTTCAGTCTTTTCAGTCTTTCAGTTTTGTATACACCTCATGGGCACCATTGTCAGGGTCCCCTTGTGTGGCTGGTTCTTTCCCAGCTGTAAGTCCTGGATCAAGGGAGGAGTCATTAATGAAGTTGCAGACTGCCACAGTCACTTAGATGGAGAATACTGTCACTGACAAGGTCCCAGACCCATTGCAGTCCCCTAGATGAGGGTCAGGATCAGTGACAAGATAGCAGGCCTGCCACAGTCATCTGGATGGAAGGGAGAGTCACCAGCATGGCCACAGACCTGTCATGGACACTTGGGTGAAGGGCAGAATCAGCAGTGTGGTCACAGGCCTGCCACGGTCAGCTGGATGAAGGCTTTATTCATTATTTTACAAGAATTTTTAACATCTTATTCTTCAAGTACACAGCAGAAACATCAACATTTTCAAGGCCTAATTTTATTTCACATCCCTCCAAGTTTATATTTTAACTGAAACCTGTTTTCTAGTTTCACATTCAGCTGTGTATTTACATAGAGCTATGCTTTGCATAAGCTTTCAGTGATGTCACAGACTTAACAAATCCCAAACTAACTGATGCTCTTATGATCCACTATGCTCTTGACATGGGCCTCATCAGGTTCATTTTATCTTTAAACATCACCCAGTTCATTCATGGTGAACTCTGGGGTCACCTGCCATGCTTCCTTGTTCCTTCCCCTTCCAATCCATCTGGATCAAGACCCTTGACTGTATTCAAAATCTCTTCAGGGCTTCCCTTTGCATTCCCTCCCCTCCATTTGCACCAGAATGAAGCTCTTTCTAACTCTTCTTACCTATTATAATTCTATTCACTCTTTCTTCATTGAAATATATACTGAGCATCTCTCTCATACTGAAAACACATTGGTGGTCCTTTTGATTTGAAGTCACAGACCTACTGTCATATTTTTGTCCATAAGACCCTATAGAATCTAGTTTCTGCATATACTTTTTGCTATATCTTATATAGCTTTGAAAACAGACTTCTGTTTTTCTAACTTTTCTTCAGGATAATCCCTTTTTCCATTGGAATACCAGCTCAAATCCTGCTTACTATGAAAAGATTATTTGATATTCTGAAAGAAATTTTCTAATAACTTACCAGAAAATTGTATAAATCTCTTATAGATTATCAATTTTTAATTATGCACAAATTTAGGAAAACTGAAAATTTATATTTCTCATTTATTTGAACAGAAGTTCATGCACATACTAAATATTGTACTTAATAATCTTAAAATTTGGAAACATATGTATATATGTTGTCTCCATGGGATGTGTGCTCACACAAATTTTAGGCCTTTATGTATGAAAAAGTAGTGAGCTTTATAAGTAAGTTTATGTATGTTTACAAATTACTTGTAATTTTTTTCTCTAAGCTTGTATAAACAAATTAAAATAAATTATTTAAAAGAACCAATTCTCAAGATCTGTTTATTTGTTCTCTATATCTTCACTGACTTTAAAAATATGAATTTCTTTTTGCTTTCTTTTCTATTCTCTTTGTGATTCATTGATATATGTAAACCTGCATTCTAATGGTTCCCAAAGGAATGCTATTAGATAGTAAACTAATTAGCTAGTTGTATGTTACTTGCATGGCTAACTGCTTAAAATCAATTAGCTGAGTGAAAAAAAACTCAATGTTTTGGTTGAAAGAGTCATTAGAGAATAGCAGAACATATTTTTTACATAAATTACTAGTTCTTTTAAAGGGAAATTTATATATTAAAAAATCACATGATTTAGGGGCATAATAAATAAAAATTTTAAGTCTTTGATTTAATAGTAATATTGATAACACTTATGTAAACATATTTCAAGTGAATCAAATTTTCTTCAATGTATTTAATCATGGTAAAATTGTTTAAGGAGTAAATACTTTATTTTATCTATGTTTTTCAGGTTATCTGGTTAGCCAAGAATTACACTGGACATAATAGGTTCAGCAAATAATGTGACCCTTTAATTTTCCATCTTTCCCATGATATTACCAAATTCTGATAATTTGGACTATTCATGAATAAATTCTGATATATAGAGGCCTACACAAATGAGGTAAGGATATATCCTACTGTCTTAATAAAGCCACTGATACCTACTAATCATTCTAGAATTTGAAGAATATTGTTACATATCCATATGACCATTTCAGTGGCATTGTCCTTATAATGCAAGGAAGAAACTGCCTCCTTGAGAGCTTGAATATTTTAACCAGTTTACAAAATAATAAATGGAAAACATGATAATTACCATTTACAGTTTCAGCACAATCGGTGAGGCTACACTATGGTTTACACCTGGCATGAAAGGATAGAAAGTGAGGTTAGATCATTTATTTATCTCTCAAATAAAAGTCCCTATAAGGCAAATGAGCAGCAAACACTTTCTCAGCACCGGTTTTCATGACAGCTTCTACAGAGATAAGTATCTCCTTAGAAAGCTCTTAGCCTACAGTTCTAAAAACAGTCAAATAATCTATCTTAAAATGACAAATAAAAATGCATAATGGACATAAAAAGTTCTGCACATCCAAGTCTGTGTCACCACTTAGACAAATTAGGAGAACAAGAAAGGTTTAAATATATAGTTACATGATTTGGAATGATAAAAGAAAGGGGAAATTCTTGGAATGAGACAGTCATAGTGAATTTCAATTAATAAGAAAATATGTAAAATTCACAAAAAGGACAAATGTGGCTTGTTAGAAAGTGGAAGAAAATTAGTCTGTAAAACTAATTTACAAGGACAAAGGCAGATCAGACAGAAGCCTCCTCTGGACATGGGCGCAAACTCACTTTTGCTTTTTTTCTCCCTTGCTTCAAAATTATCCTTGGTCTTCCATAGATCTTGTGACTCCAAGTCTGCACTAGCACACTGTGCATCTCTGGCTGCAGGCTTCTCCTTGTCATCCACCCGGGGTTGTCCTGTCTCTTCTCTCAGCCTGATACTGTTCAGCCCAAGGCATGCACTCATTTGCTGACAATGTTGTATTTATGTGAATCTTATGCTCCTGCAAATCACCTGCAGAAAAGAAACTCTCCTTTTTGTTCTGGGACACTGCTTCCTGCGAAGATCTTCCTTCCACAGATGGCTGAGATAACACTCAAAATTAGTGTCTTCTTTATCTATGACAAGAGCTGAAGCTGAGACTGCAAATTCTCATTATTCTTCCCTGAATGACCAGGTGAAATACTTGTCCTCATTGAACCTTCTGTGAAAATGTCCATTATTTTTCCTTTATAGCCATCAGATTTTTGGCACCTAAACTGACTTGAGAAATGAAACTTTCCTTGACAGGAGATCCAGACAATGGTCTAATTTAAATATATTTTTTGCTAACTGCTCCAAAAAGACCTCCTGCTCACTGAATTTCCCCAGACTTATTTTTGTAGTCCTGCTTACACTTCTCTACAGAAGGAAGATACATCTTTCCTACAACTTTGAGGTGTAGGACTATATGTTCAGAGATGTTTTCCTATTGCAATAGTCTTTTTGAATCATCTTTCCCTACTTAAGTGTGGAGTTTTTTGTCATTCACCATAATGGGCTACTGCAATTTATCCATAGCAGGGTCTTGGCATTTAGTCAACA
The DNA here is from genome assembly GCA_004027455.1 of Hydrochoerus hydrochaeris. Lineage (NCBI taxonomy): Eukaryota > Metazoa > Chordata > Mammalia > Rodentia > Hydrochaeridae > Hydrochoerus > Hydrochoerus hydrochaeris. Next base: position 67,694 of record PVLA01004659.1, on the reverse strand, counting down.
TGGGTTGCGTTCTCTAATTCCTTATTTATTGACGGAAAAGTGTGAGACATGTTTGAGTTTAAGAGACAAAGTGATTTTCCAGAGTAATATCAACAGATCTGATGTCATTCTCTCTTCTGTCCTCACTACCTTCTCCATCAGTCCAACAGGGAATATTTAGTTACCAAGTGTATGCTAAGAAGTATGCTACTGCTTTGGATATTGGATTGATCTTTACAAAGTTAGTTACATGTTCTAAGGGGAAAATTACAGGAAAATTTCCACAAAAAAAACCTGGAATCATCATACAATAGGCTACCATTGTCTCTGAGAATAGAAACTCTTGGCTACAATGAGGTAAAAAGCATTGTACCAGATACCTGGAAACTCTATAATTCAGAATTTGTTTCCTGTGACCCATATGATGCTGGAGAAGACATTTGAATTCTTCAGGTCTTTGTTACCTTGAGTAATGAAACATGGTTAGAGGCTGTCGGGCTACTTAAGAATCTCATTATGTGCAGAGAAAAATGTTATGCACAATTTAGACATTTAAGTTTCTCCAGGGTAACTAAAACTGTATCAGCTTCTTAAAAAATGTATTTCTGCTGGAATCTAAGAGAAGATCAATTTTTGCTGCACTGGAGACTGTAGACAAGAAAAGACAGCAACTGTTCTTGTCCTGAGATGTTCTCTTAAGAGAGACAGAAACAATGCTAATGTCAAACACTTTAGAATAGTAGTGGGATAAGAATGTGGGAAGAGAAACCTGTGTACTATTTATTTAGCTGAATGTTATGTTGTTACGTATTAGGAATACTTGGTTAACTTTTCTCTTTTCAGCAACATTTTTTTCAGTTGTCAAACACATCGGGATAGAATTCCTGTGATATTCCACTACTGCCCTTGTAATATATGCAAATTCTGTAATGACTGCTTATTTTTAATTCCTGCTGTTAGTGATATAAATCTTTTGTATTATATTAATCAGTGAAGATAGGATTTCAGTTTTATTGCTCTCTCTAAAGAAGCATATTTTGTTTTAATTTTTCAATTGCTCTTATTTTTTATTTCATTATTTTCATAAATTATTATTGCTTTTTAATGCTTACTTCAAATTAAATTTTTATGTTAATTTTTTGAATATTACAGTTCAGATTATTGATTTTGCCACGCATTTTTTTGCTTATATAAGCATTCAGACCTATAAAATTTCTCCTAAGAATTGTGATAATTTTATCCCACAATTTGTTATGTTCTGTTTTCATTATTATTTTTAAATATTTAATAATTTCCTCAGTGTTTTCCCACATTAGCCACATGTTCTCTAGAGTTGTGATATTTCTTTTCTAAACATTTGGCCAATTTTTATATATATTTTTAATTATTTATTCTATTTTAATTGTGATCAAAGAACATATTTTGTTACATAATCTGTAGGATTCTTATTATTGTAAACACAGTCATGTGTTACTTACTTAACAATGGAAAAATGTACTGAGAAATGCATTTTAGGAAAATTTTTCTTTGTGAGAACATCATAGAATGAACTCATAGAAACTTAGCAATAGACAGTGCTCCAGATATAATAGTGTGAGGGAAACAGGAAACGCAGCAGCTGCTGATGCTGACTGGGCCTCCTACTCTCCCTAGTAAGTGGCTTTTCTTGCGGGCTTTTTGTTTTGTTTCTTGGTGTTTTCATTTTGGCTTTAATTAGGAGAAATATTTGGGTTTCATAGTCTATTTCTATGACCTCAGGTAATTGGGAGGCTGAGGCAGGAGAGTATCAGTCTAAACCACCTGGACAATTTTAAATAAAGTAGAAAACATTCATTCTAAAAAACTGATGAAAAGGCTGTTACATTAAATACATGAAACTGTAATATGACAATTCATTGGCATCATATAATATGCACTATATATCATTATATACAGTATTGTGTACTCTATATAAGATTTGTTATATTTTTAGAAACCTTGCAATTCAGTGGGTTTATTTGCATCACCATCACTATAAACATATGAGTAATCAGTAGTACTACAATTTTGTGATGATTAAAATGTCACCATATGGTGGTAATTTTCAGGTATATGGCAATCTCACGCAACCACTCTCATATGTGTAGTCTTTTGTTGAAGATAGTGCGCTGTTATGCAAAACACATTAAGACTTTGTAGGACCCATAACACAGTGTGTCTCGATTAGTGTACCTCAATGACTATTGAACTTTGGTGAAATGTTCTAAGTATTTCAGTTCAATATAGTTGATAGTATTTTTCAAATTCCACTACAAATCATTTTACATATTTATTCTAGTAATTATGGCAAAAATATTACAGAAATCTCCACATATATGTATCCATTTTTTAATTTTAGATTTGTAAGTTTTGCTATATTATATATATATATATATACACATATATAGTTTTTAATTTTTTTTTTATTTTTAAGAGAATAAAACCAAAAAAAATATAACAGAATAAAGCAATTCAAATCAAAACAATGAAAGCATTATAGGACTTCAAAAAAAATATTAGAAATCAACAATGACTGCCTTACTGCCAATTGTTACCCTCAGAATAGCTGTCCATACAATCAGAGCTCATAAAAATAAAATAAAGCAAAACAATAAAACCAATAAAACAAAACTGTGAAAGTGATACAGGACTTTAAAACAAGATAACAGGAAATCAACAATAGTTATATCATAATATATCTTGTTATCTTCAAAATAGCTGCCCATGCCATCAGGTATAACAAAATTAAACAGAATAAAATCAATCATAATAAAACAATTAAAATGATACAGGACTTTAAGACAAAATAATAGGGAATTAACACTGGCTGCCACTTGCATTTTAGTCATTTCCTCCCCTTTCACTTTCACAATATCTATTGTATATTTTGAATCCCACTAATTCCTTCAGGCTTTTATGCTATGGAGATAACATGATGTTCACCGATGCGAATGCAAACATTTTCACCAAAAAGCACAATCATAGTTTGCATCCATTTATCTACAAAACCTTCATGATTAACCTTTATAGCTGAGTAGCTTTCTATTATATAAAAATGCCATGTCTTTCTTAACCATTTTGTGGTTGATGGGTAAGCCATTCCTTGTCACATAGAGCATTGTTTTCTCTCCTTTGATTTTCAGTCTATGAATTTCTTTTCAAGTTAATGTGTTTCTTGTATATAGCATATTGATAGATCTTATTTCTTGATATAATTTCTGAGTTTCTTCATATTGGTGAATTCAGGTTACCTACATTAATGGTTATGGCCAACGTGTCTGTGCCGTGTATTTTTTCCTGCTGGTAGCTCCCTAATTTTCACCTCCATTCAGATGTCTGTCTTGTGGGGTGACCCACTCTGCTGCTGTTCCTACAAACATGGTCATTTTTATCTCTCTAGAGTATCCTCTGTACTCTTGTAGGGTTGGTTTGGTGGTCAAGAATTCCTTCAGTTGTTCTTTTTCATGGAAGTATCTTATTTCTCCATTAATTTTGAAAGATAGTTTTACAGGATAAATCAGTCAAGTTGGAATTTGTTTTCTTTCAGGACTTCAAATACTTCATTCCAAGCTCAATGCTTGACTTGATGGTTTGTGGTGAGATTTTGTGATTCTGATAAGTTTCCTTTTATTGGTAACCTGTTTCTTTCCTCTAACAGCTTTTAATATTCTGTTCTTGAGCTACATTTCTGCGGTCTTCCATATTGACTCATTTTGGTTATGATTATTTGGAGTCCTATATGCCTCATTTATCTGAATGTCAAGTCCTTTTCCCATGTTTGAGAAGTTCCTTGCTATTATTTTTGTAAATAGTCTGTTTATGCCACTTGTGTTGACTTTTGCTTTTTGGCTGACACCTATCATTCTTAAATTAGTTGTCTTTGTGTTGTTTTGCAGCCATTGAATTATTATTTCCTGGTTTCTTATTATTTTTAAGAGATCTTTCTTTCCACAGTCACTAGTTGCCATCCCGTCTTCAAGGTCTGAATGTCTATTTTAAGTTTCTTTCATGCAATTTTTCCAGCTTTCAATGGAGTTTGTAATTTCCTGGATATCTCTTTGAGTCTGTTTTATGAATTTCAATTCTCTATATTGTTCATTCAAGGTTTCCCTCATCCTATTATCCTCTTTTTTTAAATTTATATTTTCTTTAGGTATGCTTAGCAACTCTTTTATTATGTTTATCATTTCTTCTTTTACCTCTGATATTATTTCTGATATGATTTCTTTTACAGTCTTCAAAAGTAGTTTCTTTACTCCAGTTGCAATCGTTTGAGAAATTTCAGTTAGATGACTTCCACTTTCTCCCATGTCTAAATTTCTTAGACTTATTCTGTATGGGCTGGAGGCCAGAAATTGCCTTTTGCTCCTTTGTCTTAACATCATCCTGGCTTCCTCCAGAGGAGTGAAGTGTGGGCTTCCACATTGACTACTCACCCACCATGTAGTAGGATAGATCAGGCACCCCGGTTTCTCCTAACCCAGGTTCCCCAGGAGGTGGTGAGGTGTGGGGCAGGCTTCTCCATATACATGACTTTTCTAAGGCGTGAGTGGTTCTCCTGGCTCACACTGGCTAACCACAGTCATGTCCCGATGGCACCCTGCATGTGTGCAGGAGCTGGGACGTCTGCTCCTTCCCACCTGTGCTGGTTACCTGTGGGAGGGCCCTGATTGCAGCTAGGGTGTGTTTGGGTGCTGGGCCAGTTCTACTGTATATATAATTTAATGTATCTTGTTGATATATAATAGATGAATTTTATAGGTATGTGTTTTTGGTGTATTTATTTTATGAAATAATCTAAATTTTATAATTATCACATTTTCCTCTCCACTCATGTCAATATTTCTTATTTGGATTCTTCTTTTTTAAATGATGTGATTTTTGTCAACCCAGGTTTATTTTTTTATTTTAAAAAGAATAAATACAAGCAAAATAAAACAGAGTAAAGCCAATCAAAACAAAACCAGTATAAATGACACAGAACTTCAAAATAATAGGAAATCAACAATGGTTACCATAATGTTTTTTGTTGTTTTTAAAATAGATGCAGATCCCTTTGGACATAATAAAAATCAGCAAAGCAGAAATAGGGTAAAGCCAATAAAATCAAAGCAATGAATGCGATTGAGGTCTTCAAAACAAGATAATAATAAATCCAAAATGGCTAATGTAATATATCTTGTTATCTTTTAAATAGCTGCTCATGCCATCAGATATAATAAAATCAAACAAAACAAAACAATAAAACCTAGCCCACAAAATCATGAAAATGATACAGGACTTCAAAACACGATGACAGGAAATTAACAATGGCTCCCACCCTCAGAAGGAGATTCCCCCATAGATGTTACATTTCGTACTGTGATCCTCTAAATAGATGACCAGGCTACCAGCTTTAGGCCTGCAAAGTCAATGAAACACTAAACTCTATATTTTACCTCAATGGCTATCACTGCAGCCCATGTTTCTCCAGATCAGCCAGTCTCTCACAGCATGGTGTGGGTTGGCTCTTCTTGTTTCCCAGCCCGCATGTCAGAAGGGGCTGGCATATGGTTCTTCTCATGGCCTGTGCATGGCATTGATTTGAAGGGAGGACTTGCTTTGTGATACTTCTTAATCTCTTGCCCCACAGTCCACGGGTTGCACTGACTCATGGGAAAGGGTTTTTCATCCAGTTGTCCCCTCAGCAGCCCACACTTAGCACCAATTTTGCATCTTGGTGACTTCTTGTTCTCTTCCTGTTTTATTTTTATTGCTAATTTATTTTTATAAATTTCTCAAACCTTTTATTTTTAAGTTAACAATAATTTTCTTATGTATAAAGTGGATACTTTACAAGCAATATAAAGATAAATCTTTCTTTTTTATTAAGAATGATAATTATGTTGCTTAATTAGAATATACAAACCATTTATTTTTATGTTATTGTTTATAGAGCTAAGTTAAAACCTTGTTTGCTTTCACTGACATTTTTCCATTTGTCATCTTCTGTGTTCTTTTTTTTATGTCTTCTTTTGGATCATTTTAGCATCTCATTTCTGACCTTTAAATGCTCACAATGTGCTTTTAAACAATGCTGTACAACACTGTGTTTAGCACAGAAACTTAAATCAGTATACTTCCATTTCTAATTTTCCTTGTTCTTTTGAATAATAAATATCTGGTTTGTTTCTTTGTTTTTATCTCTATTAAGTGTAACAGAGCTGTATACATGTATACATTTCATTAATCTTTCTGCTTTAAGTCTTCAACTATTTCTGCTTCCCAGCTTTTTCCTCTCTTGGTGGACTCTTCATTATATATATGTTTGAACACTAAATGTCTTCCCGCTGATTACTGAGTCTCTGATAAATTGAGCTGTACAGCTAGATTTGAAGGAGAGATCTGTAAAGTATGCTTTACTTATTTTACTTCTAGTATTTCTCTTATTACACTGTTTCCTTTAATCATGTTAACGGTGTGAAGGATAAAAGTTAAAAGGCCAGCCTCAAACCTTTCTCTCAGTAATTATAGTTTTAAGGAGAGCAAGTCTGTACCTAGAAGTCATCATCGACACTCGCCAAGGACTGTTGAGTTTGTTATCTCTGCCTTCCATCCTTGGGGACATGCTAGGCACACCCTGACTGTCTTTGCAGCTTTCGTGCCCATGCCAAAGAGCATTTCATGGGGCTAGAGGAAGCTTGCTGCAAACTCCAACAAAGGTGGATAGGAAAAATTAGCTCAACTAATGCCTTCTGTAATGACCACATCTAAGAGGAAGGCAAAACCTACTCAGGTATCTGCCCAGTGGAATGTGGACATGAATGCCTGGTCTTTTCAATCGTACCAAAACTCATAAACCAAAAGAAATAAAGTTTTATTTTGTGCATTTTCCCTGGTAGTGAGAAATCAGTATTGAATACTTTCTAAATGTAAGTTTCTTTAAATATGTTGGTTGATTCAACATTTTAATCACATGAATCTGGTATGATCTAACAGTATTTTTATATATGAAAAATATGATACTTGAGAGACAGAAAATCAATATTCCAGTGTCATCCAGCAAAGAAATTGTTTGCAAAGGTGTCAGTTCTTCCATGCTTGACTGAATTTCCTTGGTCTTATTAAGACTCTTCAAATACTTTTTGATAAGGGTAATAGACTAGTAGTTTTTAAGTATTTTCTTTATTATGAAGATCAAAAACAAAACCTAGGTGCATGCTACTACCTGGAAAAATACCCAAAATATAAAATAACTCAATAAGAGAAACACTGAAGCAATCCTAGAAGAGTAACAAGAAAGGGGCACCTAGGGTCTAGAGAAAACAGGAAACAACAAAAACCCCAGCTGATCTGCAGCTTCTGGAAGCCCACCTTCTGCATACTGCTATACGACATTTGGTTTCCAAGAAACATCCCAATCCCATATGAAATAAAATAACAGGCATCTGTGTGCTCACTCAATTTGATACATATTAATTATTTGACATTTTTATTAAAGATATATTCTGTTAAATTACATTCGTCTAAAGATTCCCTCTATTGTATTTCGGGGAGAGAGTGACTGCTGAAATTGGTCTGTGACACCCCTATTCTTTCATTTTTATTTTAATTTTATTAAAGTAGTGTTATCAGTAAGTATTTATAAAGGACATGTATTGTATACTGTGTTTTAAGATTTATGTAAATATTATATGTCATATGTATATTTTTCCAAATAGTTTTACCTATTTAATATTATTTTGAAGCATTTAGGCATAGAGTTAGTTGTTCTTGTCTAATTTCATCACTTTAATATCCTCACAGTGGTGAATGTAATATATTTATATACCTTAAGTAAAAAAAAACAAAACTTTTTCACTAGTTTCTTGCTAACTGTGGTGATATGTCTTTCCTTATACATACTTTTCCTCCTAGAAAAGAATTACTAAGTCCCCAAGTACACCCACTATGACAGATTTGACAAAATCACACTTTAAATAATATAATGATAATAAAATTGACTCATTTCCCATTATCCTTATTAATCCTGGCAATTCAGGTTAATTCAGCAAATGTTGAGTCCATTCCACAAAGCAGTAACTCTTCAATAAAATTAAGGCACAATAATAAAAGAATTTTTAAAGTTGGCTACGCATGGAACATATATATTGTGTTCCAACATGTCCGATAAGCCATATCAACAAAAGTTTTGTGTGTTAGAAGTTCGTCAGTGTTAAGAAAAACAAGGCAAGAGAGCACTAGAAAATGTCATCATGATGGTCAGATTGCACTTTTAAAGTATGTGATCTGGGAAGCTTTAGCTTAGGAACCGACATGCAAGCCAAGACTTGCTGATTTACGGGGATAGGGAAGTGCACCACTTTGCTATCCAAAAACAAGCCTTCTAGATAAAGAGAAAAACAAACTGACTGAAATGAAAGACTTTCTGGGTGCTTGTTTGCTTTAGAGACAATGAGAATGCCCCTGTGACTTGAGAGAGGCAAGGATTGCTGGAAAAAATCAGAAAAAGCCTGAGAGACACATTTTAGTTCTTGCCCGTCATTAAGGATGTGTTTTTCTGCAGAGCGGGGTGGGGATTCAAATCAGAACAATGAACACAGGAATTGTATGTGATCTCACTTCTGATTAAAAAGAGAAAATCTTTGGGTTCTATATTTGAATAATCATAAGAGTTCAGGAACTGAAAGACAGTATCAATTATGACAATATCAATTATGAGTATCTATGAGGTCAGATAAAAGCAAACACAAGCAAACAGTGCAAAGATAGTGAAGGAGATGAAAAGAGGTAGAGATCAGTTGAATTTTTAAATTTTTTCCGCTGGTCAACAGAGTCTTATTTTGCAGGGTTTTTTTTTCTTAATTTGCATCTCCTATTTCTAAGTAAAATTATTTTTCTATCTGGCTCATTTTTATAATCTCTATAATAATATAATTGTGATTTTATACTTACAGTAAATATATTTTATGTATCATTATCCAGACATTTTGTTAAATGTTGATCTTACTACCTCTTAGAGGTAGGGAACTTCTCACTTATTTATTAAAAACATGTTTCTTCACTATTTCTTTACTTGTGATAAGGTATTTATAATATTTTTCTTCTATAATTTGAAGTTCTTTGTTGTTTATTCCTCCTTTCCTTTCTCCTACTCCTGCTGTTTTTTCTTCTTTCTCTCCTTCCCTCTTCTTCCAAAGCTCGGTGGTTCTAAGAGATTTAAGTAACCTCTAATATCAAGGCTTCGAGTAGTTATATTGTCTAGCTCTATTAAGTTTTTGGATGTATGATCATAGCCCTTTTCTCTTTAACTTTCTTTAATTTAAAAAGTATGTTTTATAGTTTTTGACAAATAAGCCTGAAACTTCTTTTGTTCAGATAATTCCCACATGTTTTATTCTTTGGGGTGCAATTTTGAACTGAATTATTTTTCCTAATCTGCGGGCTTCTCTGATTAGTGTCTGCTGGATTCAGGTCTTGAGCTCCTTCTTCTCACTGAAGTCCTGATCTTTATTCCCACAATAAAACCACAAAGGGAGCTCTTTTGCTGGACAGGGAAGTAGATGCACTGTATCCAAATACTGTTTACTACATGCCCTAACTCAGGCCAGTGGACTCAGCTTCTTCTTCGTTACTCCAGAAAAGTGAGGCCACCTTATGGTCATTACTGATCTAGCATCCCATCTCCATCCTCTCACAGATAGTATAAAACAGTCATCCAACTTTCGGTGCTTTGGCTGTCAATGCCTTTTTATTTTTTTCACTTTACTTTTTATTGCAATCTCATTTATGGTTATAATATATTTTAATATTTATCTAGAAGTTGATGACTTTCATAGGAATGATTTCCATTATTAACTAGTCCACTGTAAATGGACAAAGCTAATGAATGTGACAAATCTAAAAATTTTATTCTTCATGGATGTTGAACCTCACATATTAATAAATACTAAGAAAAGAAGGCTTAACTGCATAACCTAGTGTATTACTTGAGGTTTTCTAGCAGAACAGAATGAACAGACAATATGTGTAAAAATATGCAAAGGGATTTTCCAAGTAGGATTAAAATATCAGAGGCAGGAGGCTCTCCAAATGACTGTCTGCTCACCAGCGAGCTTAGAGATCTAGTAGGTGCTCAGCTCAAGAAGGTGGAAGGTGTAAAATGAGAAGAATCAAGGATGCAGCACCAGCCAAAACTTAAAGACTTAGACCCTCACCATGAGGTTCCTGAGAAGAATCTCATGTCCAGAGGCAGTGGTGAAAACTAAAGTTCTTCCAAAATGGGGAGATTTGTTTCTTTTCCTTTTGATCCTGTTTGACCACAGGCATACTGGTCAGCACCAGCTACATTTGGAGAAGGTTTTGTCCATTGATTTTTCTGGTCTATGTGTCAGTCATCTGCAGACACATTCAGAACTGTGCTAATTTGCTAGACATCTCTCAGTCCACTCAGTGTAACATATTATGATTAATGGCCACACTAAAGTATGCTGTTAAACTTTCCTTGAGAAGATTAGAGTTTGCTTTGCCCAACTTGAAGAAGGCTAGAGTTACATCAAAAAGAACCAGGGAGAATGTCAGTAGGTGATTTCATGAGAATGAAAGATTACATTGGGTTTAAAAAAAAGACTAGTGGATCTTCTAACCAATTAGATGTATGAAACACTCAGCTATCTTTCTAAACAAGGCAATCCTTGATTTTAGGTGAGCATGTCTCCATCATATGAGAAGATTGCAATGGTGAAGTTATGAGGGCTTTTGCAGTCAAAAGGAGTGTTCTAAAACATTTAATCATGAATGCAGTTTTGTGCCCCACATTAGTGAGTTTATGACTTGTTATGCCCAATAGCATATAGCTAATTAGTGGTGGAAGAACTGTCCTCTAGAAACTATATTTGTAAAATTATGTCACACCAGATACATTAGTACAATTTTGTATGATTGTGAATGGCTCAAAACTCTAGATGCTAACATTATTTAATTGATAGCTATAGGACATTCTTGGTGGAATCTTCAATAAATAAATGCTTTGCTGCACTTTCTTTTCCCTCTATAATGAGTAGCACTATTGCATATGACAGTTCCCTGTCAGCCTCAGTTGCAGAATAAGTGTGACGCTGGGCAGAACAGACTGCCACCTGTTTTCTTTAGATGTCAAGCATTATCAAGAAGTAAATCTCTGTTGTTTTGTTATCCTGAGATTTGGCACTTGTTCACTATTCCAAGGTTCATGCAGCCATTAGAGGCTATTATAGCGAGAAATAATTCTATCTGGCAAATTTGCATTCTCTGCCATAGTTAGGTAGTATATAATTACTCAGTTTTATAGATGAAGAAATTTGGGTTTAGGCAGGTTAAATACCTTGCCAAATAACATATATCTAATTAATGGTAGAAGAATTGTCCTCTAGAAACTAAATTTGTAAAATTATGCCATACCATATATGTTAGTAAAATGTTTTATGATTATGAATGGCTCAAACTTCTAGGTGCTAAAATTATTTTCATGTTAAAGGAAAGCACCCTCCTCTATGCAATACATCTCCAAACTATTCCATAACATCAAACACTAAGCAACCCTATTTTTATTGCAAATTGAATCTCTTGGAATGTTATCTGGTACACTTCATTTAACAGCAATTAAATTTTTCATAGGTTTGCATTAAATAATGTATTAATGAACAGTGTTATAAATGTTCTGTCATTATGATCTGCAATTAAAATGTCCCAGAGAGTCTTCTGCTAATGATAATAACTAAATTACTGACACCTTTAGAATCACTGTGTATTTCAAATGCTGCGGCCTGGCATGCAAATTCAGTTTGGTCAATATTAACTTCAGCTGTCACAAGATGCTAATGCACTCATGAATAAGCATTGTTCAACTTATTTCCAAATATATTTCAAACACCTGTTTCTAAATCAAAATATAAATCTATTTTAAAATGCATCAGTAAAATGTGCAAGCAGAGAAATAGGGACTAAACTTTATTTTTGTCAGATGACTTGCACCTGTAGCTTGTATTATATTAGGTTGTGGAAGTTAAAACATAGTTGTAAATTTAGAACCTTTATTTAATAAGTTGTATAACCATTGGCCCTGAAGTATACCCTTGGTAAATCCAACCTATCACTGTAATACATATATCTTTAACACTAACATTAATATCTAAAAATTGTGAAATACTTTTTGTTTTTAAATGAATTTTCACGCCAACTTTTAAAAACCTGTTAGTGGAGGTGAGATATAGTTCAAATGTAGAATGTGTGCTTATTATGTGCAACATTCCAGGTTCAGTCCTAGCACCAAAAAACCAACCTCCTCCTCCCAAAAAACTAAACCATAAAAATACCCACTAACTAAATTCAGTGTAGACTAGCTTAGTATCTCTTTATAGAGCTGGAAATTGAGGTTGAACATATTAAAAACCAGAGGCATATGGTAGAATTGACTCAGTGTTTCTTTCATCAAGGCAGCCCTCTTGTCCTTGCATGACAAAATGAAAATCCTTCCCAAAATATAAAAGGAGAAATTACAGAGCCTAAATCACAGTAAGAGCACAAACATTCTAAAGTATGTCAAATTAAAACTATGTAGTCTTTCTAGATTTTTAGTACTATTATTTTATAAAGATCCACTAATCCAAAGGTTCATAAAAAAATGATTTACTGGATTTCCAGTTATCTGTTTTATACCAAAGTTGTTTGAGTGAGATTTAGACAATCAACTTAAAACAAAGTAGAGACTTATTTTGGATCACAAATTTGTAGCATTTAGCTGATGGTCAGTTGGTCTTGTGGGTTTCGGTCCAGTGGGGAAGCAGCATATCACGGTGTGACCTTATGCACAAGAATGCTCCTCACTTCCAGTAACACTACAAGCAAGCTATCAGAATGAGGGATTTTGGTAGATTAAATTTCCAGAGCATAGAAAAATTATCACATTGTGGCTTAAAATAACAATAATATCAATCTCTTGTTTATTCCAGTGATCTGCAGGTAGGCCCAAACTCTCCGGGGATGGCTCCTTTTATTGACCTGTGCCATTATCTGGAATATCAGGAAGGATGCATTTTGTTTCTACTGTAAGATTGCACCTTCCTAAGGGTACTAGTTGGTGGTAACTTGAGTCTAACTAGTTCTATGAAAGCAAACACCAGCAAAACCTTCTATGCTGGCCTCCTCTGCAGTATAGTGGTTGGGATTTTAAAAGCAAACATCTCAAGTAATGATAGTAAAGAATTAATATAAGAATTCATGTGATGTTCCTTGTACTACGTTCTATTTGTTTTTCTCTGTTGTTAAATTCCTATGTTTTCGCCATATTCCTATGTACTTTGAGTAACCTTTGGATAATAGTTGTACAACATTTTGGCAAGCATTTTAAAACCATTACAAGTGTTGTAGTGATTGATTTAGAAGAAAAAGAGGAATCAAAATATATCATATGCAAATACAAACTCCCTGTGATGAAAATGATCATTGTGTGTATCTAAGTTATACCAGTAAACTTAATAAAAAAGATTAAAAAAATAGATAAAAATGTCATCCTAATAATATATATGAAAATAAGGTAAAAGACTGTCTATGTGTATTTATTTTTGCCCCCAACACATAACCTATATCTCAGTGAATATTTAATGAATTAATTTTGAATGAGCACAAATTAGACTAATTTTTATCATTTGTCCTTGTAAGCTTATCAAAAGAGAAACAGGAATCAATGGTAAATCTTATTTTATTCATGCACCTCCATGAGAGATACACTGACAGATAGGACTTTTTTGTTTTGGTGCCAGTGATTGAACACAAGACCTCACGCTTGCCAGGAAGGTGCTGTATTGCTGAACTATAGCGCCCACCCCTGAGATATAAGACTCTGGAGAAGGAACATTTCAAAAGAGGTTTTTGGAAACAGCATGCAAAACACACATGTGAGCACGTCCATGTGCCCAAGTGTTTACTAACTCTTTAAACAAAGAAAAAGTTAAGCATAATAAGCAGAGAAAGGGTGCTAGAATGTGCTGAATGGCAAGGATTGATCAACCTGTGCTCTATGGCCTAAAAGAAGGAAAGGCATTTGTTTATTCTTGATAAATAAAAGAGGGATAAATAAGTACATTCCAGATAAAGTCTGTCATTCAAGACGGTGGAATGGCGTGCATTTATTTTAGCACAAGGTCAAATGTGGCAAAGAGCAGAGCATACGGAGACTACAAACACAGGATGAATATACATGCCTAACTTCATTTCATGTAAACTCTTCCTGGTGTTCTTGGAAAATATGCTCCAATTTAACGTCATGGTATTTTCATGCGCTTCTGAGTTTCAGACTTACTTTTATCTAAGTCATAGATCATTCATAGCCCTGATGTTTAACAAATATTAGCTCATTGAAATATCATAACTTTATGAGGAAGGAACCTTTCTCATGGCTCCTTTTGCACAAATAAGGAAAATGAGGTGCAGTCACCAGGTAGAGACTGAACCCTGCAATCCTCCCTCCCTGTTCATGTAACCTTGAAAGCTGAGTTTAAATTGTTCTGAGACTATCATGCGACCACTTGGCCATGCTCTCACTCACAAATCAAAATTGTTTAACACTTCATTGAAAATTTTTGCATCTTAAATTTATGAAGGAGGCATAAAATGGGAAACTATAATAATATCAGCACCTCGTGAACAAGTGCATTCTTTTTTAAGAGAGGACAAACTCAAGGCCAGAGACAAATCAAGTTACAAGATGCCATTCAACTAATGAAAGGCATCTAGCATCCAGTTTTGAATATTTTCTTTATTTTATTAAAATGCAATACTACTGATTTCACTTTTATTTCCAACATCATATCTTTGTGTGTGGGGGGACTCAATAAAAACCCTAAATACACCCACTGTTAGACAGATCTGTTTTCCTACTCTGAGAACTGAATTCTGGAATCATTGTATGTCAGTCCAGTTCACAGTTTCATCACTCCTTACTGTGGGAAGTGATTGTTGACTTGCTTTTCTTTTTGTATTTATTGCAAGGAAGTTTAATGTTCTTTTTTTCTTCCTTTCAAAGCAATCTGTAAGGCTTCGTAATTAGGGATGCTGATTGTAATATCCCCAACAGCAAGCAAAAGAGTTCCCTCTGAGTTAGAGAAGCCGGCAGGTGGTGTCTTGCAGTTATTTTTTCATCAGAAGAGTAAGAAGAAACTACTCCCAGAACTTTGTTAGGAAATGCCCTCTTCTTGGATGCAGAACCCTTACTCAACTTATGAACCTTTAATTCCTTCAACCAGAAGAAAGCTCACGTAGGCACTAGATATGACATTTACTTGATATAAGAAGGAAAACAGCAGGAGTTGAAGGAATCTTTTCCAAGATAAGTAATTCTAACATGCAAGTGATTTACAATGAAGATTAACTATTATACCATTCGTCTTGAGAAACATTCACCTATTGGGAAGCTGCTACTTTCCAATGTATTAAAGATTAATTGCCTGTGTACGATTGTTATTAGCCAGGCTAAATACCTCACTTACAATGCAGAGGTTCCCATATGCTCTGAAAATGTGGAAGGGAATATGATGGAATAGATTGATGATTGATTTTATTATTTGTTTGCTTATTCTTAAAGATTCTATGTAAAACATTTTCCTTTTGCTTTTCTGTGATTCTTGAATTCTTATTTCTCTTTTTCTATATATTTAACCCTTCTATGTCTTTCTTTTACCCTACCTTTACACAATATGCAGCTTATTTCTCTTTCTGCCTCTTTTTGTATCGTCTTTGGATTTCCTTGAGTTTACTATATGGATCTTTGAGTTCACCTTCTCATATAATTGTAACTACACTCAATACAGTCATTATTACAAAGTCTTAAATTCTTGCACAGATCCTTCATCTGAAATCACATCTAGATGAGCTACTAGCCTCCAAGATAACATCAAAAGCAGCACAAATACCCACAGCAACACTGTTAATCACATTCTCCTAGTGTTACTTTGACTCCTGGTTTTGTTATCTTGGCAGTCACTGACTACTTGGAGTTTTTGCATGCCTGGGCACTGTGTTACACATTTTAAGAGCATTAAATGAGGTTTTTACAGGATAAATAACTGGAAAGCACATATATCATGAGCATGAATTAGAATCCAGTTTTATCTACTGCAATGTCCTAATCTTAAATTACTCAACTTAATGATTTGTGGTTATGGAACTTTTGATACAAAACTATGTTGGATTAACTGCTTTGAGATTTGCAAGTTATCTCTTCCAAAGAACTATTTTCCTTTTCTCAATCTCTCAAAATTTTAAAGGGTTAAGTTCAGATTTTAATATCCACACTATCATCCACCCCAGATTAAGTAATAAAAAGTTTATATGCTCACTCATGGCAAAACCAGTAATAGTAACCACCGTATTTACGCCGAAGTTTGCTGTTTTTAAATAAAATGATAATACTATGACAATAACTTCAAACACCTGTGAAAAATTCAACTATCACTGGAACACACATAATTATTCAACTTTTGTTGCTGAAAATATAGCCAAGACAATGAATGCAAGACAACATTTTGACTGGTGCCAATGTTGTATACATAGCAGTAGAGCCCAGCCCTAGAAACTCTGATGATGCAGTGAAGTCTACGATTGGTTTCTACAGAAATTACAAGCTGTTGTGTAAGTAGCACCTACTGACCTAAACATCAGAACTTAATCTCTCCTAAATTCTCCCTCATCAGCTACTACCAATGATGACTTGTTAAACTTAACTAGTGATAAAATTTAAGAAACCAAAAGTATCCAAGATTGTCTACTTCGATTACAAAAAGTCCCTTAGGAGTAAACTTTTTAAAATTATGGTCCAAATCATGTATGAGCATTGAATGACTGTTTTTCTTTTCTCTGTTGTTAAGGCATCTAAGCAATAGTTCCTTGTCTTAAATGACATGTTAGCAGCACAAAGTGTGTTGCCTTTAGGACAGCCTGCTTCAGCCCTCAAGTACGGGGGACATCAACATTTTATTTATTTATTTATTTTTGGTACCGGAGATGGAATTCATGAGGCAGGTGCTTATACCGCTGAGCTAAATTCCCGGTGACGTCAGGATTTAATTGCACTTATTGGTAAGTGTGTACAACAGGCCTCACTCAATGAACAAACTTGTTACCTTACTGTTGCACTTCTACTGTCTTTGAATGTTTTTATCGGTGAAAATACTGTGTACGTAATATTAGATGTTTATATGTATTATGAGAATATGAATTTGAGAAGGAAGAGTCAACATCATTTTGCTTCCTAATTCCATAATGTTATTGCTATGGTTTGGATTTAAAATGTCCACTAATGCTCTCATGTGTTTGGAAGGCGGGCAGCTCGTGGATGTGCTATTTTTATCAGTGGATTGGCCCACTGAAATGTTCATAACTGACTGTAGTGTTCAGAGGTGGAGCCTGCTCAGGAGATGCAGGTCAGGGCGAATGTGACTGGAAAGGCTGTATTTCTGTCCTTGCCTGTTTCCTCGCACCATCATGTGATCCACTGCCCTCTACCATGCCCTTCCTCCACGTATTTATGTGACATTTAAGTTCAGGGATCAAGTGGAAAGAGTTTAGCACCAAGACTCATTGCACAATCCCACTTCTTACTGTAGTGGGAAGAACCCTTCATTCTTAGAGGATGATCTTGTACACGACACAATAGAATAGTATTTGATGGAGCCAGAACATGTTTCCTATAAGTCATGGGCTCCGGACTATCTCCTTATTGATCTTTCCGGGTTCTAGTCCTTCCTAGAGATCGATCTCTCCACCTTTCAAACAATAGCCCCAGTCAAACAAATAGCCTACAAATCAGTTCATGGAGAAATTCCCAACTCAGGTGCAGACACTGAAGCATCTCAAAGTGTTGGAAGTAATATTTGGCTATGGGCAAACTCATTTTCTACTCATCCATATGGGTCATAGCTTATGAATACAAGTTTTAAAATACCTTTTATTTTGACTTTTACTATGTTTATTATAAATATACTCTTCCTATGTTTGCATTACATGATGATCACATTCACTATAAGAATTGGTTTGTGTACATATTACATTTCAATTTCATTCTTCCCTCCCCTTTTTATTTTGCTACTATTGCATTCATTTATTTAATCTTATAAGATCTGCTAAAGTCATGTAAACCATGTAAGACAATTGTACTAAGTCAAGGTACATTTTTAAATACCTTGCCTAGGCTGGATTACAGTGTCTTGTTTTTACTTTCTATTTTATAATCTTTCTTATTTTGTACTGTATACGTTTAAGTTTTCATGTAAGAGAAACCATGTGATGTTTAAGCTTTTGTGCTTACATAGTTGGAGGCAATTATAACATTTCAATTATGAGTGAGAACATATTCATTTGACGGGAGGACCTGACTCAGCATGAGCTGTCAATCATGCCCAGGACAGCCCTGTTGGAGGGACTTGGACTCTTGACTAGAAATAAAATGCTTTTCTAGCCATGTCCTTGAGGCTTAAGCCATTTTCCTTTTCTGGGAGAATCAGTTCCTCCTGGCACTTACTATCACCTTGATAAATTTTCCTTGGTTGTCCTATTGTATTTGAGTGACTCATTGAATTCTTTGTTCATGACACATAAAATCCTGGACCACTGGGACCCATCAGCATCTGGTTAAACAGCGCCAAGGTAACACCCAAGCTTCCATTTTGCTTTGTAGACGTTCCATCAGAGGAAGGGGCCTGATTGCCCAGGCTCTTCCCTTGCAGGAAGCTGTTCATCAGTAGAGCTGCCATCTGCATGCCAGAATGGAGGGGAGGATTCCGAGATGAAGTGCCTCTCACTGAGCTCTCCACACATCTAATCTCTGTCACTGAAGCAGGGCTTAGCCTGCTTCCTTGACCTCTTCTTCACATCAGATCTTCCTCCAGCACTTCAGCAGTGCTTGACTTGCCCAGCTGTGGGAGCTGGGCCGACAGAACATGCTGATAAAATAGCATCGCTTCTGATGAGACCGTTGCTCAATGACTCCGAGCAGGGTTTATGGGGCTGCATCTTCTTGCTGTACTGTGTGCCTGTTTATTTTGCTGTCATCACAAAGAACAAAAGCATTTGGCCTCTGTGGATTTACCCTGAAATCCCAGTCACCTATCAGGTAAAAAACAACGGCTAGGATACTGCATATTCAGCAATATTTAGCATCAGTTCAAATACATAGCTCTCAGGATCCCCTCAAAATTACAGCAGATCAAAGGCAGAATAAACCTGATATTATTTATATTATAAATAAGCATTTGACAGTGGGTTTAGGAAGCAGAGAAACTCAGTGAGGGGTAAGCTGCTCAGTAAATGTTGACTGAATGAGCTTGGAAATGATGGAATGAATAAAGAGTGAATAGCAAGAGGGAGAATTTGAGACATTTGGATTACAAATTAGAGAATTTTGCTAAGGCCCTGTGTTAAAATGACATACTAACTGTTAGTTATCTGCTTACCATCAACCAACTTTAGTTCCAAGTATGTAGAGTTCATCTGGTCCACTGAAAAACTGGGTAAGTATAAAGGAAATGTTGGCCTCCCTTCCTACATATTAGGAAAATGGATTTGAAGCAGCCTCAGTAAGCTCACAAAGGCCATGTGAGGGTTGAATCCACATCTGGGACTAGTCCCAGCTTTGTGACTCCAGGACTTAACTTGAGTCCATGGCCCTGGAACCCAAGGCATCACTATTCTTACAAAACAGCTTGCATTTCTGCAGGAGCAACCTGCAGTCCTGTAGAAATCAAATACCATCATGGCGGATTATCACAGAGAATGATAAGGACACTGTAAGCTTTCTCATTTTAGGAGCAAGAGGTTGAGTAGTTAGCTTTCCCATTGCTGAACACATTACGTGGCACAGAAAACTTAAAGGAGAGGTTTAATTTAGCTCATGGGTTCAGTCAGTAGTTGGTGGGCTCTGAAACAGCAAAGTCATGCTGGAAGGGTGTGACGGGGTAGCCTGGAAGTGGAGCAATGAAGGGGGGCTAAGATGAAGGGGTGAGGAATTGTGTGTCATACCTCACATCATGCCTGCGTAAATCACATGGACACCCAGAAGAGGGCTCCATCCATCCCATGGGGCAAGCCCAAAGCCAATCCAGTTGAAACTCCACCCTGGTCACCGTAGGGTTGATAGAGGATGCAAACATGAATGGATACAGTTACGTTTCAACGACCAATATAATGTAGTCACCAAAACACTTCTTATTTACTATGAGTTGTGGTTGATTAAATTTTCTCCTGAACACATCTGTGATAGTTACCTGTTGTGCCTAGTTGAGTAAGACACACCTAACTAAAATGAATCAACCTAGTTCTGAGTGAGACTAAAGGGACTTACTAAAAACAGAAGACCCAACCTGGGTGTGAGCCAAAGCAATCCCGATAGGCTTGTCACCTAAATGTAATAAAAGGGATGGGAAGGAAGAAGGAAGGAACACTGCTGTTCACCGGAGGAGTCTTCACCTGCACTTTGGGCATCATCTCCTACTTCCACTGCAAACCATTCAACTTTCCATTGAAGACCCTTTGGCCTCCTGATACAGAGTGACACAGGACACTGTGGTGAGCTCCTCCAGCACAGTTCGACCTTCTGCACTTTTCTATACCTGACTGTGGGTGGTCACTGTAAGCCAATCTGGCTAATTCTTCATATATATATATATATATATATATATATATATATATATATATATCTTGCATTAAATCTATTTCTTTAGTAAGCATTGAATGGTGTAGCATCTTCCTGCAATCTCTTTCATACCTTTACATCTGTAACTAAAACTATACTTCATAAATCTTCTAAAATTACTTCAAGACATTTTTCTCTCATTGAAACATGAATTTATAGCTAGAGGGAGGGGCAGTGATAAGAATTTTCTTCTAAACTTCACGTAGCCCTTAAAATTAGCTGAACATCTATGCCCTGCATGATGGTTATGTCAAGGTATGAATTCATGCTTTCTGTCAAGACAACTATACATCATATTTGAGGAAGTTAACGATGTTTATTCAAAAGAAATCGAGGTTTAAAGTATCAGGAAATTCTCCTAGAAGATGTACACAATTCAGAATTCTAGTCAAAGATGTTTGTCCCCTAATTCAGCCTTTTTACCTAGTGTACCAAGCTGCTTTGTTTAAAAAAATGCCTCAGATATTTTTCACCTGTTCAAACTGTGTTATCTCCCTATGACTTTATCCACTAACCTCAGAACAGAATCATACAGAGCCAAAATGAAATCAGCTTTTAGGGTCCCAACACATTTAAAAGAGATAAGTCCTTATATAATCAGATCAAGGCTGATGGATAAAAAGTTCACATTTTAAACCCTATTTGGTTCTTTAAAAGTCATAGTAAAAAGATGTATTAATCCTCTTATGTTTACTAAGCTGTCAGAAAACATTAAGCATCATTATATTTCTGAATAACATAGGTCTGTAGTGGAGAACTTTATACATTTTGAGAGCTAACTTTACTACAGTCTAAAAATTTATCATATGTTATGCTTGACATTACTTTGAAATATGTCATCTGGTATTTAAATATGTGGATTTTCATTCTTATTTCATACATGAAGAATTCAAAACACAAATAAATTAGGTCATTTTCAAAGGTTATACCATTAAGAAATACAGGTCCAGTTATTAAACTCAATCTATCTGACCCCAGCAATGTTTATGAAACTATAAAGCATCATCCTCACATAGGAAATACTAGAAATGTCATAACTATTTGATAATTTGGTATGTTCATAATAGTCTTTAGCTTTTCCTTCAAAAAAATCATAAATTATCATGCACCCCTACGATAATGGTTCATCAGTCTTAGGGGACATACACAGGTAAAAGGAGAACAAGTATCCAGATGTGAAGCATTTGGTATTTATTAAAGTTATATTTATGGACTTGAAATTTTTATTGTGTGCCCCAAATTTTCCCATACTTAATGTCTAATCTCTATAATCTAGGAATTGACATTATTGGCGTATGGACTCTTTTGCGGTATTAGCAAATTGGATTCTGATCTAACACGACTGATGACTTCTAAAGGAGCATAATGAAGACACACAAGAGAAGGCCAAGTGACTTGGGGTCAGGGACAGATATTCTACTTCTACAAGGCAGAATGACAACTATGGAACACCACCAGAAGCTAGGACACAGTGACAGAGCAGATTTTCTCTCACAGCCCCTGGAAGTTATCCACTCTGCTGACGCCTTGATCTCAGATTTCCAGTCTCCGCCACTGTGGCGCAGTGGGTTTCTGTTGCTTGATCTACACAGTTTCTGTTCCTTCATTACCACAGCTTTAAAAAATAAATACAAATGCTATATGATAAGATTCAACATGCACTGGACTTCCTTGTAAGTATAGAAAGAAAAAATCTTTTTAAGATTACAGACCCAGACAATGTGATAGTGACTTGTCAATTCATAAGTAAATGCACGCACCATTAAAACATGACTTTTGTCATGACTACTCCAGAGAGATTCAATATGGGTATTGTTCCTTAAATGAACCTGCCAACCCCGAGTGAAGTAAGGGTGAATATTTAATATTTGCTAAGATTTCTGCTTTGGATTACTGATAAAGAGCCCTCAAGATTCAGTAAAGCAATTAGTAAACATATACTCTTTAATTTTTAACATTTCAGAAAAAAAAGATTTCCTTGTCTTCACTGAATCAAATCTCCAAAGAAGTTTCAAGCATTTTCCTCTATCTGTCTTGTTTTTCCAGTAACATGAGTTCAGGAAAGAGAGAAGTTCAGTAAACTGAGAAACAACCCAGCTACTTGTATAGCATTGAAGTCATGTCCAATACAGCAACAAGCAAAAATCAGCGCTTCTTCTAGAAGTGGACTGGAGCCCCTGGCATACAATGAAAACTATAGGGACCTGCAAAGCTAGCACACAACTTTGGATAGAAGTGTGGTATAGCAGCAAAACTTACGTCAGGTTCCAATGAACAGTTGATAGACGGATCATTAATCAGCAACTTTAGTATTTATACAGCTTATTTTGTGTGCACCACCTATGTTTTTGATTATTTGATGAATGTCTTTCCCTACCAGACTACAATCTTTTTGACAATAGAAATCAATTTCTGCTTAGTAAATGAATAGATAGATGGACAAATAAATAGATGGGAAATAAATAGATGTAGTTATTTTCATCTGATGAGAGAATGAGTAGTCATTTGCTATAGATTTGTGCATATAACTTGAACTTATAATTGTCTTCAAATTTTGCAAACTCTGTGAGTCTACTTATTTGAGATTGTTAGGCAATAAAATATTCTATTCTCTTATTCCTAAACTGTTTTTATAAGTGCTAAAATTAACCCATTAATTTAAAGTTTTTATAGGCAAGCATACTGTGAAGTTAGCATTCTGCAAGGTTTTTCTGTGTTGTAGATCATAACACAATGACACGAATATAATCAGAATATTGTCACTGAGCTACAGCACTTGCAGTCTAATTGATATGGTAGACAAGCTCAAGTTCAAACAAATAATGATGTGAAACAAATGTATGAATATACATCAGGACCTGTACGGTTTAGAGATGATTTGAACCTATTCACATGTAGAATTCATTGACCTATCCCTGCTTCCTTTTTCTGGAGTGACTGACTTTTTCATTTCTTAAAAATTGTTTGCCTCAAACATGGCTTTTGGACAATGGAATTGGAGGTCTGGCCTCTTTCTTCTATCCTGAAGTGAAAGGCATCCTACCACTAGTTTCAATGTTCCTGGGTCTGCCCAGTCTCATCATTACTTACAATGAGATTAACCAGAACCCTTTATTTCCATGCTATCTAGGAGAATTATGGGCATGGAAATGGATCTTGACCAAAAATCTCAGAGCTTTACAGATCAGTGTTGTCACCTAGGGTGTAAAAGACTAATAAGAACATAGTGTAGACAGTGTGTTCATGAGAGCAAATATACAAAAGCAGCATGAATGAGGTAGAGTTCAGACACAGATCGCCCTAGCAAGAGCATCTGAAGTGGGAACAGAAGCAGGATAGAGATCAGATTTCTTTCCACATGCTAACCTATTGGTCACTCTCCTTTGTATGTCATTGATGTGACCAACAGGAAATTTAATATATTTGATACGTTGGGAGAAATTTATTTATAAACAATCCTGGCTTGCTATATATTGCCTTTTTATGCCTGCCTCCATGAAAGAATGACAAGAAAGTAAAGATATCTGCTCACTGAAGAGGAGACAAAAGTATTTGGAAAAGAGAGAGGCAACCTGTTATTGTATCCCTGAGATTGGATGCACTGGAGTTCAATAACATTGGCACAGGACAACAGGCAGAGGGAAAATGTGTGAACTGTGTACAGTGTGATTCTATAGGCAGCATTTAGTAGAAAAGAAAGCAGCATGGCTCAGCAACTAGATGGAACTTGAACAAGTTGGAAACCATAGCGCAGCTACATGTAACACTCAAATTGTATACGCATCAATTTCTCGCAGGTATTCAGTGTCTTTGCAGAGAGAAACACAGGTAAAATAGCTCACTGACTTACCAGAACTGGTATTGCTGAGAAGGAATGGACACTCTAATATGCTAGATCAATACTAAAGTGGGAGAACTGCTCAAGTGTTTTGCCAGACATTTGTTCTATTTCCAGTGCTTACGGGGCTGCAGTGCTCAAGCTGGCCTCATGGGAGGTGAACAGAATGCATCTTCTGGCTTCATATGTCCCCATTCATCTTAAAGACCTCTGAACTCACTGGTTTTATAGTTAAACATTAGTAATGGTTGGCTAGTTTGAGTAATAGCAATTCTCTAAGAGAATCAAATCATCTCAAGTCTTTTTCATTTTGTTGGAAAGTGTTCAGATGCTGAGGAATTATCTAGCTATCCATCTGCATCAAATATTTTACCCAGAAAAATCATTTCTTCAATTGAACATAGGACGAGTTCAAGGCTGATTGAAAACACGATCCATCTGAGAGTTCAGCTTTCCTTTGCTTGCTGTGCTGACTAAATATTAAATGAATTTCTATGATATGGAAGGCCCAGGGTACATATTTTAGGATGAAGCTTCAAACAGTGGCAATGTGATAATACAGTGTTTATATCATGCCCCTTTGCATGAGTTTCTCAAGTAACTTCTTGAAAATAAATTGTTCCTTGGTGTGATATTATCCATCCCACACAATGCAGAAAACAACAATCAATCAATGGCAGTTGTGTGCAAGTTGCCTTCCCTGGTTTTCACTAGAAAAGAGCAGAATCATTGTTGCCTGTGGTTACAAATGCCCATTCTGTAGCAGACAGCTGCAAACTCAGCTCACTACTCACCAACTGACTACACCCTGCCAAATTGCTTTACCCCTCAGTACTTCGGCTTCCTTCTCAGTGAAAAGGAGATAATAGCAGAACCCACCACATAGGATTGTTTTGAGGATTCACTGTCAATGATTCCTGAAGTTCAACACCTGCTGACGGTTGCAGATCTGTTTCTGAACTGCTGGCTTCTCCTCAGCGTTCCGGGTAGATTCCCTGTCTAATCTTCTCTGTTTTCTGAAACTGATTGGACTGTAGCCAATGACTATGAAACTTCTTTAGACAATAGTGATTATGGTGGCTTTAATAATATCATGCTGACAACAGCAATGATTGTTGTTAAAACAATTAGTCACATCTAACATTTTTTGATGTTTATATTCTCTAGACTCTGCACATTACTTGTATCCTGTTGTTTATACTCTCCCTGTATTATGTAGAATCAGAGTTAAGACTGTTCACATATCACAGAAGCAAACAATTATGTTCACAAGTATGTGACTACCTGTCTATTACATCTCTGATAAGTGCCAGGACCTGGATTGTAATTAGATTGTCTAACTTGAGAACTACTGATCTTAATCTAATTTTTTCCAACACTCATCTATTACCCTGAACGGCATTCATCAACCTAAATGTTTATATTTCCCTGAATACTGTTATGTAAAAGCTGCATTTTCCTAATTTCTCTTGTACCAAATAGAGATATTTTAATAAGTAAAAATAACTGCCAATGCAATTAGCACTTTTTGCTGGTGGTTCTTTATTTGTTCATAACAACATCATTATTTACTGGGCATTTAAATTATAATATTCCTTTTCATCTTAATTCATCTCTTTAATTAAAGTATGCTGATGTCAATATTCTTCTTAAAACTTATCAATGGCTCCTCGTATTTGCCGAAGAACAGATGTTTACTTTGACTTACAAACCTGTATGGTACAACCTCCTAGTCTCAGTGGTCTCATGTAACTTAATGTTTCCTCATGACATCCACAATTTTACCACAGTGGCTTCCTTCTCTCTCTAACGTGATCCTGAATGTCTCCAATCACAGGGACTATGAAATCTTATCTCCTCTTTCTGAATGTCCTTTCTTTCTCTATTTTCCCCAGGTTATCCACATTTTTCCTAGTATTGCAAATCAGTGAACATTTCCTTGTGGAAGACTCTAGAATTCCCTGAGTAGGTCAGCCACCACCTTGTACATCTTCAGTATCTGTGTTTCCCTCCTTTGTCATACACATTTGCAGTTTTCCTTTCCTAAGGAACCCTATGTGCTCTGAGGACAAGAGCCAGTTCTTTCAGTTCAATCACCATGTAAAGAGTGAAAACCATTTATTTAACTATAAATAGTAATACATATAAAAGGGGCCCTCAATTTACTAATTAAACCATAAGTATATTTTCATAATAATAGAGAAGGTGGGATATGCTGAATATATGTTCCCACACATTTATTTCTAAACCAGCCGAGATACTTTTTCTGAGGAACTTTTGGTCAACTAAATGGGAGACAAATGGGACTGCATGGGAGAGTCAGTGTCACAGAGTATCTTCAAGTGTGGCAGCTCTTTGTTACTGAATGTATCCTACCAGCTAAACCCACTGTGTCAGTTTACTTCCATTTCAGCTGCGCTCTCAAGCTATTTCCACCTACCCTGACAGGTGGAATTTCTGACATTTTTCTTGCATCTGTTACACATGCTTATCTGATCTCATGTTACCTGGCCTGTTCTTTACATCATCCTCTAGTTTAGTGTTTATTTATTTTTATTTTCTCCACTTGTCTCATTAAAACTTTGAATTCAAGAGTATAGAATTGGAATCAGACAGTATTAGAGCCCCGTCAATATAAAAATGGAGCGGCTGGTTCAGCAGAGCCACTGTGATGGTGCTCAGAGATGAGACTGTTGTGTTAGTAACCATGCATAAATGCTGCTATGCGTTTTGCTG
Organism: Hydrochoerus hydrochaeris; assembly: GCA_004027455.1. Classification (NCBI taxonomy): domain Eukaryota; kingdom Metazoa; phylum Chordata; class Mammalia; order Rodentia; family Hydrochaeridae; genus Hydrochoerus; species Hydrochoerus hydrochaeris. The sequence continues at coordinate 40,422 of PVLA01004659.1, read as the reverse complement.
CATTATGCAGAAGCCATAGCTAAGTCTGCCTTCTCCAGGATGCCTGTCTGAATTGAGTTCATCCAATTTGACTCTGCTACACTATGTGTTCCATATTTCATGCCCTGGAATGATTCTACAACTCGTTTGCAGGTTTACTTATGAACCTCCAAAACATTTTCTCATATCCAAGGGCAGAAATCTTGTCTTGTGCTAACATCTTATTCTCACCCATAGAACCTATTAATATTTTAAATGAAATTAGAATAGTTTAACTTTAGTGAATGGAATTTGTATCATACATTATATACATGTCAGCTATAAAGTTGTGCAGGGGTATTAAGTATCCTACTTCATCAAATTCTGAAATAAAGATGACAGCCTCTGTGGGCATCTAACCCCAGCTGACTCACTCAGCCCACAGTTGTTTCAGTAATAAACAACTTTGGTTTGAAAGAAGTATTCATGTGAGAGGAAAGGTTTCCTTAATATATGCATTTTAGCCCTATCATGACACCTTTTCATTAAGGTGCCTAAGTCATTTTATTATTGATTTTCACATGCATGCATAAACATATTTGACAAATTTTTAATGATGGAAAAATATTCAGCATATAATATTAATTGAAAGTAGGAGGACATGAAATATGCAGTGTGAGCTCAGCCCTGTATAATTTAAAATTACAAATTATAGACTAGGAGGGAAGTCATTAAATATTAACAGAATCTGACTCTAAATGTGATTTTAGATATGATGTTTAAATATTTTCACATTGATTAGTATTATTTTCAATCCATGTAATAAATGCCTCTTACTTTGGTAATTAGAGCAGCTCAAAGATTTGCAATATAAATACAAGATCTATATGTGGTAAGCTTATATGACAAGTTGTTAATGAATACACTATTTCGCACAAAGTGGCAATACATTCAATTATTACTTATCATACTTTTAATACTAATATCAATGCTTGTCTATGTTTCTGCTAGTATATAATTGATGCAAAAGAAACAGGGAAAGCAGTAGCAAAAGGTCAGTTCTGCACATGTCACAGTGTCTCTATTTAGACTAATGGCATAACGTGACAAGTCAAAGATTAAGAAGAAAAGCAAAATGAAATGACATAGTGAATACACATTAATAATCGAGGTGACAGTATTCTCTGCAAGAATACCACAACTAAAGGGAGAAGTGTCATATAAGTAAAGAAACTGTACACGTATGTATACAAGCAGTACTTTGGTTGGTGGCTATGTATTTTGAGTTGCTTGTTGTACATGCATGTTGATTTGTGTTGGTATTGTCATGTCTTTGAGGGAGCTTGACAGGAATCAAGTATAGATATACGATATCTCTCAGAGAGTGCAAGTGCCTTCGAAATGCTTGGAAATGAAATCTCTCCTGAAAGTTAAACTGTGTATTTAGTTTGTGCCTGATCACAACTCAGGTATATAAGGTCCATCCACATACACACACACACTGATATTAAGGTCAACACAATTGGACTTATATCCCCTTTTATTAATGGGTTTTAAAAAAATAAAGGGTAAAGGGGTTGTAAGGGTGAGTAACGGGACAATGGATGTCATCAGTGTATATTACATGAATGTAGGAAAGTGTTACAATGAAACCCCAAGTCTGATGAAAAAAATAATGTGTACTAATATATGGAAGAAATTTTTTAAAAAATTAAAAGGTGAATATTTATACAAGTACCATCCAAAGACAAATTTTCTTTTACTCAGGAATCTGAATTCGCTCTGCCATTTAAATATTGGTACAAAATAATAGTAAGAAGTCCAGTTGCTTTAGAATTCCAAGTAACATGCATGACATATTGTGCTCATTTCCTTTTCTGTCCTAATCTTCTCTGTGATGCAGTAGGGCTTATATTCTGCACTTGAATTGTTCATCACTGATCAAATGGAATTTTACTCTATGGTTCCACAGACTTATCCCTGGACAGTTCTGCCTCTTTTCAATGGGCCTGTGCTTCTTGTACCCTTTAAACTTATGTCTCTCTTTGACCTTTAATACCACAAGTAGACTCTGAGGAATCTGCTCATTTATTCCACACACACGTATACTTCCACTATTGCTATTACTAGTCCTAGTTCTAATGAAGGAGAAAAGGATTATCATTATCAGATGTATGTAATTAAACAAATGTCTTCAATAGATAAATCTTTGATTCAAGGCTTTCTTCTGTTACATTTGACTGTGAGTTCTCAACCAGGAGAAAGTAAAGCTTATGGAGGAAGCAGTCATCCATAAACTTCACTTCTCTAAGGCTCAAAATGTGTTCGGACAATGAATTAAAGATTAGTGGTGAAACATGTTGTTTTTCATCAACTATTCACTTCCTCCAATCCCATCTCTATAAGAGTAAACTATTATTTTGTGTCACCTGCTAGGCAGACATAATAAAATGCCTCACATAATATGACTTAAATGGAGAATGGCTATTTTCTCATAGGTCTAGACTAGCACCTTAAAGCATGCAGTCAAAAGGCCATTAGCATTGGTTTTAGGTGAACACTCTTCTTCACCTATAGAAAATCACCTTTTCACTATGTCTTTTCATCACTCTTTCCCTGAGTGTACGTACTCCTATGCTGCTTCTTATTACAACAAAAGCAGCAGTCCCAGTAGATTAGGCCTTCAGCCTTATGACATTGTTTAATTTTAACTCTTTCCTCTAAGACTTTATCTCAAAGCATATTATGAATGAGAAATTCAATAAATAAATTTGGCGATACAGAATTCAGTCCAGGATACCATTCATTCTAACTCAGTTTGGTCATGGTATTTATATTGGTCTCTTGACCTCTTTTTTTGGGACTCAGATATATGATTCACAGTAAAAAAAAAAATGTTAGCATTTTAATGTTTTCTGGGTATTAAAAGCTACTTACATAATAGAATTATTTTTCTGGACTTTTGTCGCTGTCATCAGAAGGCTCTACTGTGTGTATATTTCTGAATGTAAAAGAATGAATCACCACTGAACAGAGATAATCACCATGTGCACAATTCTGCAGTCAGACTTAGCTGCCCTAAAGTTTGCAGAATTGTGCAAATGATTTTGAGTGATTTCTGCAGAGTCTGTGTCTGTGGTTATACAACATTATCAAGTATTCATTCCTGTACTCTTTTCTTCATTAATGAAACATCTGCCTTAAACACTATTATACTCTAATTGATTCAAGAACATCAGGAAGGTTAAGAGAATTTGCCAACCTTACCAGCTAGTAAGTGATGACAACACTTTTGAGGCCCCATCTTCTTCCTCAGCACTTCCTTAAAGTTCATACAGAAAGACGGTTATGTTCTGCATCCTCACCTTTAAAAAATAGAATTCATTAGTAAAATATGCTTATAATTTGATCCAGCCAGCGGATCAATCCGTGGGTCTCACCTGGAGAGGGAACAGGGATGGGGGGGGGGCAGGGCAAGAGGAAAGAGAGACTGAGACAAGTTGAGCAATTCCAATCAAGTCTCGTTTATTGAGGTAGTGTACAGGGTTTTTATAAGCAGGGGGGCGGAACACGGAGCTGGGCAGGGTAAGCACATTGCGTGTCTGCTGATTAGCTAGAGAGCAAGATCTATCCAAATAAGGACAAGCTAAAATGGAGAGAGGCAGGAAGCTGCTGTTCGGTAGGGGTACGTGGTAACCATGACTGGGCCCTCGTCACATCCGGTGAATACAGGAGAGGATCATGGGTAATGTAGGCTGACACACAGAATGCCCTCAGGCAGGAGGGGTGGGACGGCAGCAATTATCTTGAGCCTCTCCCTACAATAATTATTTTGTCTGGACAATGCAAGAAACCTGTGACAGCCACTAGACATTCTAACTTTTGGTAAAATTGATGCACAGTAAACATTTTAACTATTCAGGGTAATCATATCACTGTTTTCAGGACTGATGAGATCTTGAACTTACTTTTTCAAGAAAAATAAAATGAGCAGAACAAACAAGAACCATTTCATATTGAGTGTCTGATGTCCTGTAGAAAGAGATCCTTCAAGGAAATTCTGTAGGAAAAAGTTAGAGATCAAATTATGTGATTGCTACAGGACCTCTAGCTCTAAAACTCTGGGTAAATGGTCCTACACTATGTCCTATAGCAATTCATCAATAGCCTCATAATTTTGGGAAAACATTACACTAACTGAAACGCTTCACATTGCTTAAGTTTATAGTGTGTATTTGTGTTAAATCTTGCATGTTTCAAAGATGCTACCAACAGGCTCTCTACCTGTATCCACCAAAATGCCCTGTGAAGTTAAAAAGGACAAAAATTTAATGCATATTTAATGCCCAAGTTGATAATGGTCCTGGAAAGTTTGAAATTGTCCAGTTAAGCTACAAAGCTAAGGACATGATTGAAGCTTGTAATCAGATTTCTTGAAATTAGTTGTTATTGGCACATGTCTCTGAAGCAAACATGCACTATCAGGTTAGGGTAAGCAAGCAGAAATCATCGTTATTTGGTTTCCTATCCATTGATTAACTGCCTTTCGTTCTTCCGTGTAAATAGGGAACATTTCATCCATGTATTCATAGAAGGATTTAGGACTGATAAGGTTACATTATCTTTAACTAGTTATCATGCTTTTTAGTTTAAGTGTGCCAGCATTCATGTGAGTGTGATAATGGGTTCCTTATCTACATGGAGGAGATAGACACAGAAGGTACCTTACAATGATAGAATGGTAAGAAAGTTAATATGCATTGAGGACTCAGTGCAGGACATCCAGTAAATGTGCTTGGTATCATAGAAGAATAAAATACACAATTGATTTTATCATGGAGAGTACAGAAATGAAGGGAAGAATCGTCTCATATTTAAATTACTATTATGTATTTAGGTAAATTCTGAAAGCAAGTGATCTCTGTTCTAACACTATTGTAATGTTTGTAACTTTAAAAAATCCTGCCTTTAATTACAGAACACAAACTCCCAACTTTAGGGTAGATGGAAGAATGTCCAGGTCCTCCCAAGTCCTGCTCTCCACCTGTGTCCACGTGTCACAGACACTCTTTGGTGAGGCCTTTCAGAGGGCGCAGAGGCTGAGTGACTGGGATGGATTCCTCTGCCTCCCTGAGTCCTCCTGTCATCTTTGGTCCACCATTCCTCTCAAAGTGAGGCCACCGTAGAGAGTCAAGCAATGGGTAAAGCTGACTCCATCGGAGTCCATGGGAGGAAAAGGGAAAATCATGTTTTAGGCAAAGTTTTGTTCTACTGAATCAACCTCAGACTAAAATCAAATCTAATTCTGAACTTTACATGGAGCATTCCAACTCTGTCACTAATTTCTATTTTTAAACAATTTTGAGGTGCACTGTGTCTTAAAGTTTTATTTTTGCAAAATGATGCAGAGTGTAACTTGAATCCATGAAGTTGGCACAGTATACGTAGTGCAGTCAAAGGCAAAGAAATTCTCATAGGCTTCCAGGCAGTATGACTCCAAGACCACCACGGCCATCACTACCAACCCACAGTTCTGTGCCGGGACAGATTTTCAGGCTTGATCTCATTGGTCCTTCCTCTTCATCTTCGGTTTTTCTCTGCAAATGCAGGCCTAGAGTTTTAAAGCATAGGTACTTAACATTCTTGTCTTTTTAGGATATTTTGTTTAAAAATTCATTTCCACTCTCCCATCCATATTATCCTCACACTACAATGGTGCTACTTTCTTACAAGAAGGACAGAATAACTGTGTTCTTAGTGGAAGAGTGTCCTTTGGAGGAGATTGATGTCAATTTACCCTTCACCTCAAAAAATTGTCAAACTCTAAACATCCATTATATATTCCTTAATGTCTCATATATTATTAGTTATTAAAAGTCTGATTTTCATAAAAAGAGAAAGCCAGATAAGCAAGTCTTGCAATAGTTAATTCAATAAGCATTCTAACTAGTAAGAGAGTCAGAACCTGGCCAGGACTTATTAAAACTTCAATCCAAACTCATTCTTTCACGTGTTATTTTTACTCTCAGCATTCTCAGAATGTTAAAGATATTCCTTTACTTAAGGCTGTTTTTATGTATTAATTTTCTGCCCACAAATATTTTCATAATTTCAATTATTTCTTACCAATTGACTTACTTTATAAATAAACAGTTTTCCCTAAATGAAGCACAAAAATTTGATGCTTTGCCACTTATGTTCTTCTTTGATTTTTTTCTCACATTTATCATTCTATTAAATTAGAATGTATATTTTAAAAATCTTCTATGTCTTTGACTGGTGTTTATCACGATCTGTCTTTGTCTGTCTGGTTTTCCATGCTGACTTCAGCTAATTTATTTTTATCTCTTAATAAAAAAGGAAATTTCCTTAACCTTTTTCTATCAGATATTACAAAGTATATTACTCAGAGTGCTTTGTTTCTTGTCACCCTTCAGGCAATTTGATGCTCTGTGAGGTACTGTTAAGTTCTGCAGAGAATTCGCCAGGCGATACATAAACCCAAATTTTCCAAAAGGAAACAGAAGCCCCTGTGGTTTGCTTTATTTTCAGAAATACATCTATTGAAATACTTAGTCTATCAACTGTATTTTGTACTTGTATTTTTCTTCTTTTAGTTTCCTCTTCTGTTTGTTCTGTGTCCCAGGCTGCTTACAGAAGGCGATGTGAAGCTACAAGCAATTTACTCTCTCACTGAAGACTCATGAGACTGAGTGCCACATTTACTGAAGACCTATTATGAGTTAACTATTATAGTAGTTATTTGAGAAATATTGTTTTCTAAAAATACTAATTGCATGTTTATTATATATTCAATCTTTGACATAGAAAATATGCATTTATTTCAACTTCATATATATATCAAGTTGCCTGTCTGTCTGGTCTCCCAGCTTTGTTGCTCAGTGTTATTTGAGTTACTGTGCTGAAATTAAACTCCACTCACCCTGTCTAACCTACTCATTTCTTTGTACTCACTTCATATGTCCTTTGTGTTATGTACCTATAATCCTTCAATAAGTATTTTCTATTTTTCTCAGAAATCTCTCCAGAATCTCAAGAATTCTCTCACCTCCTTTATGATCATCCCTGCTCTAACCCCTCATGGATTCTGGTCTAGATTACTAATCTATCATCGTATGTTGACTATTTTTTTCCTTCACTCACAGATTCATTATTTACCCTGCTTGGCTTTGCAGGTGTCTCAATGGTCGATCTCAAGGAAGTGCAGGCCCCATGCTGAATTGCTGACTGGTTTGCATTGCAGTTAATCAATAGGACACACCAAGCAGAGATCAGTAAGGGCCAAAATGTGGGTAGGGTTACAAGGAAACTTATCCTTTGCATTTTCTTCGTAGCCTTTTATCTGATACTGGATGTATTCTCTATGATTACAGGTCCTTCCACATGCTCCATCCTCTGCAGATCCATTTACTCCTGAGTTCTGGTAACTGTTAATTCTTCCTTAAGCCTCAACCTCTGCTTAAGCAGTATTGACTTTGTAGTATCGCTAGCCTTGGAATGTTTCAGAATTCCTTATTTGGTCCCTTAACTCTGTTCACATCTCTGTCACATAGTGTCTTCATCAAAGTGATTTTGTCAAAACTGTATTGACAATTTTCTGTATCCTAGAATTTGACTACTTAAAATAGTGAACGCTATATATTAGCCATAGGAAAAGACCCTCAACATTACTTCTGCATATGCATTGGATGCATAAATGGCCTCCTTGCAGCTGTTGTGGAATTCTAAAAATCTGTGCTGTGACCATGATCTTACTGCTACACTATCTCCAGAGTAGGGAAAGATAGAGTTCTGCTTGGTGCTCAGATCTTTGGGTAATAATGTGGCTAATGAACTTCAGGACTATCGAAGCAACAGTAATTGCAAAGTTTGTGGGGTTCACTGGCAGCTTTTCTGTTTTCTACTTCACGCAATTCATTGTTTACACTGCTTTGCACTGCTGTGTCTCAAATGGTTGATTTCAATGGAGTGCAAGCCCCATGCTCAGTTGCTGATGATTTATTATTTACCCTAAGAAATGTAGATGTACCTAAGGTATGGCATACATCATTAAATGTAATCTATTATGTTATGTATTTTAGCATAGTTTTATTATTGGACAGAATGTCACACTGCAGCAACACTTACATAAACCATTTCAATAAGTCTCTTAAAGTTAGGTAAACACCAGTTGGGAAGAAATGTGGAATGACAGGTGGGAAGAGCCCGTGGAGGCTGAATACCTCGCCAAACAGAACTCTCGGTGCCTTTTGCCAAAAAAAGAAATGGAGTTCTTCTTCCAAGTTTGAGTAAAACAAAACCAAATCTGCAAATATTTCACCTGGAATGATTGCTTCTTAAAATGTGTCTAATCTCACTAAATAACATCTTCAACACATTTTGAAGAAGTTTTTTGTTTAGAAACATAGTGAGAGGGAAACTCTGGTATGTCTAAGGAAATGTCTGTAAGTGCCACACGAGGTGCAACATAAAATATACATACAGGAAGTATGTGTAGGGATAGATTTTAATGGGAATAAAAATGTGCTGATAAACATTCATTCACTCGAGTTTTGAAATCCAGTGAATTAGGTCAAAGGGAATGAAGTATTCATGGTAAGTGATTTGGTAGGGGAAAATGAAGCTAGATTAATAGTAGAATACTATTAGAATGTTGGCATTCAGAAACTTTTTCTTTAAGAAGTGAATACTATGATAGAGAGTGGACTGGACCTAATCTGTGTCATTTTGTCCACATCAGAAACAGGATCCCTTGAAAGCCAGGAAGAAATGGCTCCGTAAAGAAACCCATCACTGCGGAAGGTGCTAGCACCATGAAAACTCATGCAGATAATCTTCAGCTATGCAAAAATGTGTGGACTTTTGCAAAATAATTAGTCTCCTTGAACTCAAGGACACTCAAAAAATCTGAGAGTAAAAAGGCACAGATGAGGTGGAACCATCAGAGACAAGGCTGACACAACATGAAGAACTTTAGGTGACAGTCAGTGCTTTGACCATCAGGAATCTGGGAGGGTGACTGGTTGATTTCCTACCCACGGAAGTGATAGAGGCTTGCAGCCAGTTGTGGGGGTCTGTTGATCCACGTATGCATGATAAACAGAAACTGATTTGACAAACTAGATTTATAAAGGCTAAGTCATGTGTGAAATTAAGTTATGGAGTCAGGGTCCCTGGAGTGGAGAGGACACTAGGTATATCTGAAGGTAGGCCATGTCATACTGCTTCAAAGATAGACTATAAATATTTGCCCGAGATTTTCACAGAAACACTTGTAATCATTTAATAAGATGACTGTATTCCAGGGAAAAGGATATGCTCAGAGCTCTGATGTTCTGTGTTGATACAAGTCCATCAGAACCCAAAATGTGTTTGCAATCTGTATGAGAACTTATCCAGGTTAAGTAACAAATAGAAACTTAGCTGAGTTGGTCACCTACTGGGATCAGGGGACCCAAGGACTCGTTCTGTGGTTATTTCCCCAGTTTCTCATTGTGTAGTTAGGATGCAGATACACAGAATCTGCTACGGTCTCCATTTTGACCCTGTAATCCAATGAGGGTAAAGCTAAGACTGCTTTGGAGAATGATTCTATATTATAGTAAAACTTACAAGATGTTAGTACTAATTCCAGAATGTGTTCAGGTTGTGCTCTCTCATTCAAGCAAATTAAACAGCTCCTGGCAACAGATATAAAGTTGCTGATTGACTTACAAATATTAAGCTTTGTTTTTCTCTTCCCAATTAATTTATTGAATTGGAAATATTTCAATTTCATGAGGCAAGGAAATAAATACCTCTTTGTTGTGTTTTTTTTCAGCACTATACCATCTCTAATGTTCTCTTTCATAGCATATTATGTAAACTTTAACCATATTAATTAATATATTCTGGTATATAAAGCCATTGCATAAAATAGATTATATTTCACTAATTGTATTAAGTGAAGAATGCATAGAAAAAACCTTGAAGCCTTACTAGGACACATTATATTAGAGAAATTTCAGTACTGTTGTACATTAGTGAAATTTCTAGGGACTTTTTAATCTACCAGGTTCAGTTGTAACTTTTAAAGTGTATATCATGTAACTGTTCGCCATGTAAGTGTGTGTGTGTGTGTGCATAATTTTTTCCCTGAGCAGTTTTCAAAATCTTACTTGAAAGAATAAATGAATTATGTAACTTATGAATTATATATGCACCAATAGCTATTTTAGTCTTCCAGCAATATTTTGGGAAAATGTGTACTTTAGTAAGTTTGATAAATTGGATGGGCTGTCAATCAAATGTTTCAAGTTTCCAGATTTTTGTAATCTATGTTTACTCTCTCTTACTGTGTACTGATTCTCTCTCTGTTGTCAGTGAAAAGTATTCTGAGTAGTGGTTACCTGTCTGTTGCCTCTGCAAAAATTTCCTTCTGTTTTTTATTAATGCTTCCTCCTTCTTATATCATTTATTAATATTTGCATTCATTTCCTCAATAAGTCTCAATGACCAGTAATCTTAGAGTATTTTTATATTGAATTTAGTAAATCCCATTTTACTTTAAATTTAGAATGGGGAATTTAATGTTCTTTGATTGTGGCAAACATTTTACAAAATGATAACAAAATGAGTTCAGTGACAGGAATACTAGTACAAACTTTTAAATTTATTGTTAGTAAAAGAGAAATCACTAAAAGTTATAAAAATAAATGAAACCGTTTGTGTAGAAAGATGTATATTAGTGATATTTCCATAGTTATTTTCTGTGTTAGTTACTTTCCTCTCATTGGTGCATTAAAAATACATGACACCCATAATTAGAAAAGGAAACGTTCATCTAGCTTACAGTTTGTGGAGGTTTCAGTCCATAATCAGCTGGCTCCAAGGCAGGGTGGTTTTGCAGAGGAGCAACAGTTCATGATGACAGAAAACAGCAGGAACAACAAGAAGGGAAAAAGCAGGAGAGAAAGCCACTTATCCTCCCTTATATTTTAAGCAGGCTACCCACCCTGCAGTGGCTCCTACTTAAACTTCTACATATCTCAAATTGACACAATGAATCAACCATTACAACATCCTAGGGCATAAACTACTGCTCTAGGCCAGGTCCTCCTCTCCCTAGGTTATAGAAATCTGAATCACATAGTTAAGCTTCTAGACTTCTCAAACTGACACAGTGTATCAACCATTACACACACCAAACCATTATGAGTTGCTTTCAGGAATTTGATATCTTGCTGTTTATTTCAGTTGGTGCCATAATTCTCTCGAAATGTGCTTTGCCTGAAAAGGATAGATATAATCATAATTCTGGTATAAGCAGTAATTTCAGAAATGGAGCATTTAATCCCTCTCTCTCTCACTTTGTCTCTTTTTTTTTTTTTTTTTTTTTTTGCTTTTTAAGACAGGGCTTCATTATGCAGTTCATGCTGGCCATGAACTCACTTTATAGCCCAGTCTGGCCTAAAACTCATGGTGATCCTCCTGCTTCAGCCTCCAGAGTTCTGGGATTACAGGAGTGTGCCACCACACCCAGCATTTAATCTCTATTTTCAATTAAAGCTTTTTTTAAAAATTAAAGTCTGATATCCTATTCTCCAAAGCCTCTACTGTCTTGTAGGGTTTCTCTGTGGACTGTACCTTTCTCTGCCATTTCTCTCAGGCAATGCTTTGTTTGGACACATATCCATTCTCTTCTTTCCTTTTTTCAACAAATACGTGGAAACCAACTGTCTAATACGCTTTCCTTTTTTCTTTACTTTATAACTTTGAATCTCAATCACTATTCTTCGGCACACACTCTTTTTTCACTTCAATGTTGTTTATGAAGAAGAAATTATTGTCTTTTTCAGACAAGCAATTATATTTCAAAAAATACTAATTTTTTTGTTGTTGACTGTGTCATTTCTATGCATCTTTTCTTTGGAGTTTATGACTAGTGGCCTAGATACCCAATTATAAAATTGATTTGTCCTTTAAAATAATTCTAATGTATCTTATTTTATTACTTTCATCATGGTGTAATCACCTTGCTTGTGCCTGCTGCTGTCTTTTTTGAGAATTAGGCTGCTATTTATGAAATAAATGTATCATTGCGTGAAAATGTTTGGAAGGAAATATACCCTTCCTAGGTCAATTTCCAGTTTTCATGATTCATCATTCGCACTATCTTTTTCCTTAGCCAAAAAGCCACTGCCATTATACAGCACCATACAAAGGAACATTTCTGTGAATCATAAAATACGGTTACTTATTTATCACCTATGAGGAATTACTTAGATGAGATATTTTGTATACACTTTGACTCTTATAAAACTATGAAGACATAAGCTACTGACGTTTGTTTAGAATTGGTAGAATATAGAGAATCCATGAGTTTTAACCTTACAAGTAGCCAAGCCTTTTTGTACAGTTCGCCTGGCAATTCTGTCACAGGCACTGATAATTATTGATTATTAGTACTTGTTGTTTATTTTTAAAAGACTTCTAGATTTCAATGCCTACTCAATACAAATACTTATTTCAGTACAAATTCATTCTAGATATACAAGGCAAACACTATATTAGAAAGCTCCATCATATAGTACAGATACAATAAAATCAATATATATTAAACCAAAGGCATTATATTTGTTTTTAATAACATGACTCATGTTTTAGCTCATAATAGAAAATGAATTGTAAACTATTTGAAGTACTATTTATTATTTTTTAAACTTATCCAGGTTAATAAACCATTGGGGTGATCTTAAAGTGTTTCTTTTTGTAATGTAAGCATCAGCTGTTGCTTTGTTTACTTTATTTGTGGCTCCTTATACAATTTTTCGTGTTTTCCATTGGTCTATCATTTCTGTGAAAAGCCTTTGAATTGTTTCCAAAGTTTCTATGTTTGCCTTTTTTAGTAGGTTTTCCCTGATACCGTGTAATGATTCCAAAATACTTGTCAGCTAATCCATCTGCTCTATGTTCCTGACAGTTTCCATTATTATCAGGAGAAACTCCAAGGTCCTAACTGCCAGGTAGAACATCGTATCAAGACCCTACGAAGTACCCCCTGCTGTCCTCTTTTGCTTTGATCCACCCACATCTAAGTATCAGCTATCCGCTGCCCTGCTGACCCACTCCTCTCTGGCAATGTTATTCCACATCACCCTTGCAAAGCACCCTGCTCACTAACCTCTAATGATCAGTGCATCTGTGGAATGTTACAGCATTTATAATGAAGAAGTCTTCCCAGCATTTCATAGCCTCTGCATCAGAAGTCTGTATGTATATATTATGATACAACCATTTGGTGACACTTTTGAAGTGATGAAAGCAGTTGATCTAATTACTAGTATTTAAAATGGAATTACTATCTAAGTATGTATGTATAATATATTTTTTATTCAGATTTTAAGATCCTTAATGATGTGAATGGCTTAGGAGGAAGAGTATTCTTTTAAAAAAAATAAAATTGTCACAATTCCACTGCATATTTATCCTGAATTAAAAGGTAAGGCTCAGTACACAAGATAAACCCAATTTGTTTGCTTATGAAATATAAAATAAATTGGTTGAATTCATTGTTTCCTCCAAGCAAGTGTAATGTAGGTGAAAAATGCATCTAAGGTATAAAACATATGACTTGGAAGAGGTGTGAGAGGCAATAGCTATGTCACTGTGGAACGGTAGTCAAAGAATTATAAGATGACATATCAGAAATGGTGGGAGAAAATACTCATTACCCAGATTACAACAAGTCACCAGAACATATTTTGGAGTGCTTAGCAGTTTAACCATGGAAGCAGTCATATGCCTCTATAAAAGACAAAATATGCAAGGTTCCAAATTCCTATGTAAGTTTTAAAATTCTTTTATAAATTTCCCTTGAAAGCGGACATACATCATTGTTAAAATAAAGATCTGCCCCGGTACTGGCCCCTTGTTCATAGTTTATACAAGTTACAGCAGTCTCATAAAATTGTAGCACTGTTGTTACGATCCTAATATAAATCTTTTAATGTCTTCTGAACATAATTTGCATAAGAAATTGACAGCTCATTAGAAATGATGAAAACATAATTAGGAAAATAAATCTAGAAAAAAGACAAAGTCTGAACTGGGGAATTATTGCTAAGTGTTTGATGTGTTTTCTATTGTAGACTTCTTATTATGGACATTAATTAGATTATTTTTTTTCTCTAAGAACTCTTACTCTAAGAAATCAGAAATGAAATTCAAACACATACAAGAAAAATGTTAAACAACAGTACATGGTTATGCAGAATTTTCAATTTAACATAATGTTATGAAGTCCAGGATACAATGGTGTTGCTAAGTTAATAAAAAGAAAAACTAGAATTCCAATTCAACAATAAACGTCATTAAATTTCTAGTAGGATTATTCATGTCTACTGAATTTAAAGGTAATAGCATTTCTTTGAAGATTTTTAATGTTTTTATGTTGACATACTATCTATGCTATGTATTTTATTGGTTTATTTATGTGTGCATTCATTTCTTTATGTTTATTGTGTCTAAACCCCAAAATCTAAAACATGTCAAAAGAAAAACTAAGATTGATAAGGTCGAGAATATTTGCTGCATCAAAAAAATAAGTCCTAAAATATTATATGGCCACATGGAAAGGGAAAAATTGAACCACAGAACAAAATATGAACAAGTAGTTTATAGAAAATAAATTTTCCAGTGGACAGAAAAAGCATGATTTTCTGAGTTATATTAACAATAATGCAAATTAAAACTGCCCTGAAATTTTCACATCTGATGGTAGAATAGCTCCTCGTGATTTCACTGTCCTGAAGATGGGTCCATTCCTACTATAAATGATGACCACTGAATAAAAGCACTGGGAAGGAGCTGACCAGTACTTCTGGAACTTTGGACTGGCAGTGGTTAGTCACTGTTGGGGCATATGGGACAGCTGTCTGCATACCCAGAACTTGGAAACAAACTTGAACTCTTTCCAGCTTTACAAGTTGAAAAACAGAGTCTTAGGCAACCATAATTTGTACAACCTGTGGCAAAAGAGTGGAGACACAAAAGAGCCCAGAGAAAATGGCTTGGAGTCTGTTCACCATCTCTAGCAAAATTTCACGCTGACTCTGGAGCTGTCTGTATGTGGGGTGCAGTTTAAGCATCCAAGCTTGAAATTAAAAACATTTCAACTACTTGCTGTTGTAGTGCTGAGAACATGAGTTTGATTTCAGACACTTTTCCTGTCTGTTTTAGAATAATTAAAACAAAAACAAATTAACAGTATTGAGCAAAACATAAAAGACCTCTTAAAGTATATAGTTTCCACAGCCCAACATATAAATTTAGATTATCCTCACTATTATGTATAGGAGAAAGAGGAAAATATTGTCCATAGATAAGGGACAAGATAAAAAACAATGATCAACCCTGAAATTATTTGTGATAGAATATTCAAATGGTGGTTTTTGAAGCAGCTATTTTAAGTATGCTCAAGAATTATAAAATATGACCATAATGATTAAAGCTGAGCAGCAAAAGGGAAACTCTTAAGAACCAATGAGATTTTGAGAAATTAATCATAAATTATGAGAAATGAGACAGAAAAAAAAGAAGAGAAGAAAGCAAAAAGAAAGAAAAGAGAGAAAGGAAGAAGAAAGAAAAATAATGAAAGAAAGATTTTTCCTTCCATTAAAGCTATTCAAATTAAAAGAATGAAAGAAGAAATAGAGACAAAGAAGAGAAAAAGCCCTAAAGGGGATCTCCCTGATGTCCTTGAGGGGGCGGGCTCCAAACGGTATCCTCCCTCCCACTCACCTTCCTGGGAACAAGCCAGAAGTCACCTCAAGCAAGGTTACTGCCTCTACCTTCATACTATACTGTACTTTGTTTCAGATTTTTGTGATTAAAATCTATATATAGGTATCAGAATGAATTAACCATATTTTCACTGAACCTTAATTTTGATTTGAGACAAATTCTGTTAACGGCAAGAATTGTGGAATGAATTGAATTAGTGAAATGAGGTACCTTTGTATTTTACCTATAAAACCTAGTCATTACTACAATTTCATAATTGGAAAAGTATTTTGAGAGAATATTTGTCAAGATTTTCAAAATTCTTTCAGAATCCTCTATTTCAAGTAGGCATATAAATGAAAAGTTTCATTTGTAAACTACATAAAGTAACATATATATATATATATATATATATATGTGTGTGTGTGTGTGTGTATAAATTCTCAGTTAAGAAATGGTACTTTATGTGTTAGTTGTTTTGCAGTGCTAGCGATTTAAACTGGAGTCAAAAGTATGTGAGGTAAACATTCTTTTACTGAACTATGCCTTCTTTAATTCTAAATAAAAAATAAGAAATAAAATTCTAACAATGAACTATTTTTGAAAAGAACTATTTCAGGTCATTATTAACTCAAATAAAAGAGAAAAATGAATTGGTATTTTAAAATACGCAATCATATATTTGCCAGTGCATATAGATAGTCATAGTAAATCAGCAAGGAAAAATTAAACTCTAAGACAGGCTAATAGTTAATCAATCAATAGCTTCACATAATAGCTCTAGAGACAAATTTTATAGACTTCTCTTTTACCTTAACTTCATATCATTTTGTCTACAATTATTAAAGAATTTCATAACTTCACAAAACCATGAAATCCATTTGTCAAGTAAAAATAACGATAACTGTACTAAAAATTATACATAAATCTCAATGGCTTCTTTCAGCATAGCAGAGTTCTCTTTCTCATATGAGTAAAGTTTGGTACATATATATTTGGTCATAAATATCTTTTACAATGCTTTCCTCCAGGGTTAAAGCCTGTGATTAAGCATAAATACACTCCAAGATTATGTCAACTCATAGCATCCTATGTCAGGCTGTGTGTGGATGTAAGTCACAATGAAGGAGCATGGAAAAACTTGCGGAACAATGTCACATCCAAGGGACACAATTTTTCTACTATATGTAGTGGGCAACACCGTATATGAAAGAATCAGAAGGCTGGACGTTTCTGTGCACCTAAGTGGAACATGAAATGATTGTGCAAACACAAACCAATAATCCTGCACCAAAGTTAATCTGGTTCAGTGATTCTACTGATGTCTTCCATGAGGTATTCTGGTTCTACAGCCATGTTATGTTTATATGTCTAATTAACAGAATAATTTCTTTGTCTTTTAAAAATATTCATCAGTATAAAAAATAAGATTTTTTTTGTAACAAATTGTTCTCTATGTTAAATCAAAATGTACTTACCTGAAGCTGTGCCTGGTGGCTTACTGACTATTGGAGATCCCCACCCTATTTTATGAAAATTTATAACGGGAGGCATATGTCACAGAAGAGAAGATTTGCCAGAATCTCTTTTCTGGGGTCTGCTCAGGTATTTATTTTTGCCTGCACAATATCCTCTAAAAATTACTTGTCTTGTTTTGTTTTACTTTATAGTGATTGGTTTCAGTCTGAAACATGAATCATTTTCTATAAGTTTGAGTAAAATCAGTTTGGATTTCTTGGAGTTATTTTTCAGTTAGATTTAATAGTGATTGGTGCTTAGTGCATATGTATCTTCAAAACTGCTGAACATCAACTTTTTTCAGAAGTTGAAAACAGTTGAAAAATTGTCTTAAAGGAGGGCATTAAATCAAGAGAAAAATTTCCACTACATCTAAACTTGAATGTTTCCACTGCTGAAGTTATCAGCAGAAGAAATTCGTGTAGCTATTTTTCACTGCCACTGACTTTTCAGGATTAGTTACTACCTAGTATTAGCATATCAGCATTGAAATGGACTTTGGAAGAATTCTACCAGAGCTGCCAATACATGGAGAAATGGACAAAGCCAGGTCAGGAAGTAAATTCCCACAATTCTAGGTTGAAGCTAGACTTGTGGAAAATCCAAGCACTACAGCCAAATTACCAAAGAGGTAATGAGAACAGAATAAAGAAGATGCCAATGTCTTGTTCAGTTATGCAACTATTTTTCTTCACTTTGGCTGTCCTGAAGTTCTTGCATTACTTTACTCATGTGCATTCGTATGTTTTGTTAAATGTTCCCTTCATGTTGTGAGACCAACTAACACTTTCATTCTGAAATTTGATACATTTCAAAGGTCAATGCCAAAAAGCAACAAAGATTTACTCTTCAAGGCATTGCTCTTGTTTGACTCTCCATTTCATAGATACTGGCCTATTTCTGAACAATAATCTTTCTCCTTAGATTATCATCTATCCAATGCACTGAAACTTGTAACATTCTTTGTTGGGTCCTATTAAAATGACGATTAATGTATCATGTTTTTTGTGACTGACAAATTGACAATGATTATCTTGTCTCTCTCAAGTCTGTTTTGTAGCCTCATTATTCTGATGCCAAAGCAACACCAGTGTTCACCCCAGTAACTAGAGTTTGAATTAAAAATACTCCAGTGTGGATGTCCATGTTTTATGTCAAAATATTAAAAAGAGATAGCTGCTATTGAGGGAGTTCAGATGGGGTGAAACTGTTACATTCATATAAAATAATTTGTCTTTTCAATAGCATGACCAAGAAATGAAAACTGAACTTAGATAAATATTGATTCAGATTCTTCTGTAATTTATGAATGGGAAATGTGAAGTACCTTAGTAACAAACATAATAGACAAAATATATCCTCTTCTCCAGTATAGATGTGTCTCTTTACACTAAAAAATTATGTGTTATTTAAAAATGCATTTTACTAAAATTATTTTAATGGGAGAAAGAAAACGAAAAGGTATTGAGCTCAATCAGTATGTACAGAATTTGCACAAATCTTAATTTTACCTTTAAAATTCTCTAGGTTTAATTGGCTTTTTATCTCAGTGATTCAGTGGACTTCCCAGATTCATGCATGCATTAAAATTCTGTTTGAATAATTGCCACTCCTCCACTTCAGGGTAAGAAACAAAACTCAGTTAAACCCAGGTTTCACCAACAGGCTCTCTTTCCTCACATCCTCAACACAAGAGTCAACAAAGAACAAGTAAGTGGTTAGAAAATATGTCAAGCTTATTTTAAATGTTTTCTTTGCATTAAGAAAAACATCCATACCATCTGAAATCTTAACCCTTCTAATTATAGAATTCCATTTTCCTTGTATCTTAAAAGTTGAACTCAAATATCAACTCTTTAGACAGTATTAACTCTAAAATTCCTTTATTCCTGTCATTGGATCTCTGCACTATATCCCCATACAACATACATATGGCTACTTTAGAGTCCTACTGCACCACATTGGTCCACCTACTTTCCTCTGTAAATAGACCTGTCATTCTTCTGGAGCTATATCTGAACCTTATTTACTTTTGTCTCCTGTGGTTTTAGCCTTAATCTTATATATAGTAGTCATCCAGACAATGCGCAATAGTTTAAAGATTGTTTATCCCCTATGTTTCACCTAATTATTTTAATAGAACTTTAATCGGTGATAACATAAATGTGTGTGAACCATTATATTGCTTAATGCTGATGACCACAAAAATGTCCTAATGTTGACATGCAGATTTCATCTGAATGTGTTTTGTAGGCATACTGAGATCTTCTTAGTAATGAGTCCACATGTTTAAGTCTTTGAAACTAGTTGATTTTTCTCTACCTGTAGGTCACAAGTTATGTTTTGTGTCTGGATGTCCTCCCAAAGCCTCATATGGTCATGGCGGGTAAATTTTTCAGGGGAGGTAGCTGAATCTAGAGTTTGTGATTGGTTCATGGTCCAGTGCTGGGATCGAGGGTGTGAGTGCTGCACCCACCTTAGGTAATGAGTAGCCTCTATATGATATAAGGGATGAGAAGATGCTTGCTCTCCCCTCCTCTCTTGTTGTTTTGCCATTGTCTTCCACACAAAAAGGCTGCCCTTCTGCCAAGCCGCTGTGTCTTGGACCAAAACCTCCATAATCTGTGAACTAAATAAACATTCCCCCCTTTCACTTTGGGTGTTGTTTTGTAATGAGTAATGAGAAAAGTACCTAAGACACAGTGCTTTTCCTTATGTTAGGAAATCCGGTGTTATGTTATAGATCAATAATACCCCAGGAAATTCTCAGATATTTAAAATGGGATTGGATCACAGAATCGCACTATTCATCAGTGAATTCATCCATTCATAGCAGAATGTGCTATTAGCAGGAGGAGTCTGATTGGAATTGATCACTGAGGTGTGACCTGGGAGGATGTATTGTTGCCCTCAGGCCTTCCTTTCTCTCATTTGCTTCCTCATTGCCCGAAGGTGAACAGATTTCTTTTGACATTAGGTTATGTCCTGAACTTGCCGCTTTGGACAGTCTGACCACAGACTGAGACTGTGAGCCAAAATCAACCTCTGTTCATTTAAACTGCAGGTTAAGATGTTTTGTCTCAGTGACAGAAAAATGACTACGATGTCCCATTACCACTGGAAGAGTCACGGACCAGGAGTGAGATATCAGAGACAGTTCATCTTTATTGCAATAACAAACCAAAATTACAGTCATGGACCATGGGACAGATAGTGCCTTTTTTGTGTCCCAGTAGCCCACTGCTAACCTAACAGCACATTCAGCTCCAGGGTTTGTCAGTGAGTTACTCTCCTGGTGAGTATAGCATCCCTATGACCCAATCACACTCAAAAGACCCACCTTTGAACACATAAGGTTTTGGGGATACACTTAAATCATAATATTCCACCCTGGCCCCAAAAGGATTATATACTCTCGTTATGTAATAAGAATACAGCCATCTCTAAGACTCACCAAATTTTTAACAATTCTGGAATTGCTGAAAAGATCAAGTGTAAAGTCTCCTCTGAGACTCTAGCCAAACTCTTAGTTGCGTGGCCTTGGAGAAATCAAAAAAAAGTCAACTACTTCCAAAATACATTGGAGCTGGATAAATATTTATATTCCAAAAAGAAGAAGAAGGCAAACAGAAAGAAATCAGATGAAATGAAACCTAAATACAGCAGGGGAAACATTAAATCCTGTATCTTCATATCTGGCATATTAGAAGGATAAGTAGAAGGAATATTGCTCACCTTATGGCTTCCTGGAAGCAAGAAGTGAAGTGACTGGCAGGGACAAGAATATATTTTATCAGGCTACCCCACTGCTGTCTGGCCACCAACCATGCCCTGTCTCCTAAAAACGCATTCAAGTTGGAAATGAAGTATGGTCCCACTGTGATCCAATCACCAAACAAAAGCCCCACCACTGAGTACAGGGGACTTGACGGACAAAAACTTCAATCACAAACCATGACAGTATGTGTATGTGCATACTGTGTGTATGTGTGTTTATGTGTGTATATGTGAGTATGAGTAGATATTCATCCACCCCTAAAGTAAAATCATTTCTTTCAAAAGAGGCATAAATAAGAATAATGAATAATAAGTAATATTACATAGTATGTGACTAATAAAAAATGGAACAGAAAATATAAATACATTATAAAAAGCAAGTAAAACAACTACAAAATGATGAATAAGTTGATAAATCTAATCAAATTCACACCAACAATTAAACTGAATGTAACTGTTCTAATAACAATAAGTAGAAGACAGAATCTTTTTACCAGATAAAAATGAAGAGCAAAATACATGTCTGTAACAAATCTTTAATCATAATAATACAGACTGAATGAACAGAGGCAAAACCTAAGGACCATCAAATCAATAACCAAGAAAGAGCAGCATATGTGTATTAATATAAGAATATATAGCTCACAAAACAATGTTTGCTATGAGAAACAATGAATACACATAAAGATAAAGGAGCCTAGTTTTGAAAAAGATATGAAATCCACAAAGATTCATAATAGATGAAACAAAACTTCATAAAATTGCAAGAAGAAATTAATAGTCTGTAGCTATAATTTGGATCATGTTTCTGCTCTCTTAATCTATAGAAATTCAAAATGAACATGGAAAACTTCAACCACTGTCAAAAAATTTGTCCAAATTGATATTCTTGGAACATTTTAGACAACAATAGTGGAATAAAACCATTATCAAATTCATCTAACATATTTACCAGGGTTAACACATTCTGGGCTACAGTATAAAGCTTAACTCTTTTAAAGAAATCACAATCATTCATTGTGTGCCTCTAAGGAATTAAGTAAAAGCAAATTAGCTGGAGATTTAGAAAACCTCAAATGTATTTCTAAATAATCCACTGAGACAAAGAGAAGGCAGGAAGGAAATTAGAATCTTTTTTAAATTTTAAAGTAAATGCAAACACAAGCATGAAAAATTTTAAGTGCTGTTCAAAGAAATTTTAAAATATGGTTTAAATTTTAGGAAAAATAAAGGCTCAAATAAAAACAGTATAAACTTCTGCCTTAAGAAACTATACAGTGAAAAGCAAATAAAACCTAAAGCAAGCAGAAGAAAATAAAGATTAGAGCAAGCATCCATAAAATTAAAATCAGAAAAATAATGAAGAAAATGTAATATTTGTAATATTTGCAAGAATATATTATATATTTATATATACACATATAAACATTATATACATATATATTATTCTTACAAATAATATATAAAACATAGCCAGATGGATCAAGAGAAAAGGAAAGAGGATGCATTGGTCATTATTCTGTCACTGCCACTAAATAATGCAAATACCATCCTATCCACTGAAGATGATGAACATTTACTTATTTATTTACTTGCTTACTTTTTGGTACCAGGAATCAAACTCAGGACTCATGCTTGCCAAGCAGGCTCCTGTGTTGCTGGGTTATAGCCCTGGCCCTAATGAGGAACATTAGTTGTGAACTTTCCAACAAAACTTTCAGATTTCCAGTAAAGGTAACTTTACTAGAAAATAACTATGCATTTGAAGAAGTAATTCCAATGCTACCTCAAGTAGTGTGTGTGCAGACCAAAGGATCATACACTTCCAAATTTTGATGGATACTTGATAAATAAAGAGAAAGCACAGAATGTCATTCTAAAGTTTTTTTTTTGTAATTAGGAGAGTATACTTTTGCAAACATTTTGCAGTACATTTACTCTAACAGTGAAATTATAAATAAATGTAAATGTTTAATGAATATGATGATTTAATCACAGTACATTTATCAGAGCTTGTTTAACCCACTTATAATCTCTGGGATGGAAGGAAGATACCTTGTTGAACAACACATCTACATAATAGCTCTGTTGATTTTTAAATCAGTGAGAACTTTGCTTTTACTAAAATAATGTCTTCCATAAAAATTGTTTTTGTATATCTCCATAAAAAAATGAAGCAGCATGATATATAATGTACAGATACAAACTCCCAGTGATGAATGTTATCTTTATGTATGACTAAAATGTATCAATAAAATAAAAAGTAAAAAATAAATTAAATAAAATGTACAAAGAAAAGAAAAACAATCAACTTGTATCTATTTTTTTAATGGACTGAGTTTTGGCTCAAATTTGCCTACTACTCATTAATTTCAAATGTTTCATCTTTATTTATAGTGAACA
Organism: Hydrochoerus hydrochaeris; assembly: GCA_004027455.1. NCBI lineage: Eukaryota > Metazoa > Chordata > Mammalia > Rodentia > Hydrochaeridae > Hydrochoerus > Hydrochoerus hydrochaeris. The sequence goes on along the minus strand of PVLA01004659.1, from coordinate 16,983 downwards.
TCTAAGACAGTTTCATTGAGACCGTCAGTTGGATGGGAAAAAAGTAGAACCAGATTAGAATGAATAAGAATCTAACTATAACAATTTAGAGCCATAATTTAACTGTCTGCAATGTTTCCATACTATGTAATTTCAGAAATAAAAGAAAAACAAGTAATTTCAAGCAACTAACTTTTAATCAGCATTAAAACTTTGTTACATGGTTTAATGAGTCAAAGCAACTATATTGGTGAAATTGTCATTTTAGGAGAGAGGGAAAATTACTTCTAATGTGCTAGGTAGATATCAAGGAAGATAGATGTGAACTAGTTTTCATATGATATTACTTTTGGTCCCATAATATAAGGTAAATGCCAACAATATGTCATAGAAGTTACACATGTCATCAATTTCATGGAAAAATAGCAATATGGTACTTGATTTTTTAAAAAATTTCTTGCTGATGAAAAGATTTATTTACATTGTTATAAAAAATTCAATAAATGCATCCAGGCATGGTGGCATTCACCTGTAATCCCAGCACTCAGGAGGCCAAGGATAGAGGATAGTTGCAAGTTCGAGAGTATGGTGGGCTACAAAGTGTTCTCAAGGACAGGCTGAACTGCATTAGCCAGACAAAAACAATTCAGTAAATTCATAGTTGTGGATACGACAGGGGAAAAATCACTACACCAATGTATTCAGACTCTTCTGTATTCCAAGTGTCAGGACAATTTTCTGTAAAGTGTCAGGTATTTTATTAGTTTTATCAACATCCAAAATGGTAAAGCCAATCTTAATTTGAACATTGTCTTTCTCTGTTGGAGTTACTGCAGCCTACCATAGACTCAGTGTCCTATAATCGAGGTAAATATATTCTTTACAGTTCTGGAGACTGTGAAGTCCACAGTGAAGTCTCTAGAAGAGTCAGTATTCTGCTTACTGGTTCACAGGTAGATATTTATGTCTCCTCAGAATCCCCACTGTAAAATTTTTCATGCATTCATTAGGTTCTAAACAACCAACATAGTCATTTGGAAAACACTTACCTCTAAATACCATATTAGGGATAGGCTTTGACATGTCAGTCGAGGACAAGTCCATTTTTTTCTGCACAATGAGTTGTAGCAAAATGTTCAACAGGGCCAGATTTGCTCGTATGTGGTGATTCGTGAGCTTTGTCTCTGTATACCGCCTGGATGATACTGTTTCCCCTGGGTACATTAAGGTGAATGACCACCATATTTGAGACTACAGGAAAGCACGGCCCAGGAAAGATTTTGAGAACCAGGAAAAATGTTTGGAATTCTGGGATAATAAAAGATACAGAGATTCAGAGAAGTAGCTCTTAAGGATAGTATCTAGATTCCCTCCAAAGATTGCGAAGTGACTGGATGATAGCGTGTGACAGTGCGATTAAGAGAGTGTGGGCCTCCATTGGTCCACTACATTGATTTAGAATAGTTGTCCTTGTGAATAATGGAAGCCCCACGCTTTTAATGGGTGGCACCAATTAATAGCAATATAACCTGGATAGAATATAAAGTGAGAAGAAAAAAGGCAGGTTTGGGGTTCGTTGCTTCCCTGTCTTCTGCCTCTTCTGCCAATTTAGCCATCATGCAACTCTGCCTAGGAAACAGCTGACTGCACACAGAAACCCCTACACACTGTGAGTTGAAATAAACCTTTCCTCCCTGCATTTGTGGGTATCAGATATTTTGTCCAAATAACAACAAAAATAGACAGGACTCAATAGTTTGGAAGCATCAGGAAGTCTCAGAGGACATCAAGGTAAATACAGCATTCTCATGATGGCCAAGAGGAGGAAAGAGTCTCCTTCTAGCAGAATTATAAACAGAGGATGTGTACAGGCAGGAGTCATGGCAGGTGAAAGATAATTAGGCCATCTGAACTGCAACCAGTGATTGCTCTGTAAGAAAAGGCTTTATTTGACTTTGTGTTGGCATTCAGAAATATCATCTTATGTAATGACTTATTTATAACAAAGGCTTAACTGTTTGATTTTTCCCACTAGTTTGGACTGTGATTCTCTTCTCTGGAATAGAGTTGTGAGGTTCTTTCATCCTACTGGTTTCTTTTACTGAGTAGTTCTGCTAAATTAGCTGTAATGTAATATGAATGTACAATATCAGGAAAATATGAAGTCATGTCTAAAACCAGTCTCCAACCCAATGATTGTTTCACTTGACCAAGGAAAAGTTATAACTTCAGCTGTAAAGTTAATCTGTTTTCATAGATGCATGCTCTACTGCTTCTCAGGAAAGGCATTCTACTGTTAGATTTGTAGGGCTTGTATAATTGTTTCATTCAAGACTGTAAGATTTAATATTGAAGTGGTTTGATACTATTAAAGTGCATTTATATATACATGATATAGAAAAAAAAAGAAATATCAACAGATTTCCATTTGACATACTCTGCCTGGCTGTAAAACATATATGTCTCTTTCTCTGGGGAGTTTTCAGATCTCACTTTATGGGTTTGTCTCAGTTACTTTTTTCTTGTTGTTGAGACAAAATACTTGACACCAAAAATTATGGAAGGGAAATTTATTCAGCTTACGGTTTTTGGAGGTTTCAGCCCACACTTAGCTGGCTCCAAGGCAGTGTGGTGGGGCTGAGGGGCAGCTGTTCATAACAGCTGCAAGCAACAGGAGTGAAAAGGGTGGGGGGGGGAAGGCCCCCCCTATATTGTAAGCCAGCTCTGCTCCTGAGCTGGTGCAGCACCCACACCAATCCCAGCCCTAGACAATTAATCAATCACAAATACTATATTCAGCTGGCTCCATGACTGCATGAGGCTTGGGGGTCCACCTAGACACAAACCATGCCTGGGTTTTACTACCACTTTCTCTGACCTAATTCTGCACACAGTATAATTATTGCAGCAAGTTCTATAGTTTGTAGTACTCAATGAAACTGAACTCCTGATAGCAATGTACAGTCTCTTTGATATCTCTTTAACTCAAAGTTTTAGGAAAATGCTGGAAGCCAGTACTGATGTTATATCTGTAGTGCAAAACCCAAGTTTGCAGAGGTATGATGTTGCATTCTGCTTTGGTCTGTTAATATTTTATTATTATAAGTTTTATTTTGCTTTATGCACTTCATAATTATCACTCTAATGGATTCACAAATGTCCATCGACTATGTGTGTCATAATTTTCTATATTATTTTTGCTTTACATATTGAAGTCAGTTCCAGTTTTATTATTAATTATATATTTAGTTATTTTACTGTTTTGATTTTTCTGGACTTGGATAAAAGATTTGAAAAACTTGTCTCAGAAAAAAATCTTTTTTTTTCAGAAAAAATCTTTGTAATACAATTCAACTATTTTCCATGAATACATATTCTTGATGATATAAGTAATATTTAGTCCTTAAAATAAGGACAATAAAAATGGTTACATATGCAAATAAACATAAAATGGAATTTATAGAAAGCATAAATGTCCTATGTGAATACTTAGATAATGTAAGAATGTAAAGTGTTTTCTCATCATACTGGGAAAAATTCCTCACCTTTAAATTGAAAAAAGCAAAGTGAGGGTTCAGTCTGGCCAACCACCAAGAAAAATCTACCATTTGAAGTAGGAAAAACTCATTAGTTTACAAATTACTATAATCCAGTAACCCAGCATCATGCTGAGGATCACATAATTTACTCATCTTCTTAGTCCATTTAATCCAATTATAACTGTTAAAATTTTACATAATTTATAATTATCCAACATCTTTTAAAAAGTCATGATAATCACTTTCTAACCAAATTATGTGGATGCAATATGCATAAGATAAACCATAGAATATGAATTGAATGTGTACAGTAAGGTATGTTTTAGCATATGTACACATTTGTAAGACCATAACCATAATGACTTTTTAATTAAGCATATTGATACAATTTAGATTTTAAAAATGATCACATTCATCATAGAGAATGTGTACATGCATATGATATATCGTAGTTCCTCCTTTGTCCCGTTCCCCTCTCCTTTCTTCAAGCTCTCCTCTACTTCTTATTTACAAAATTGTGAAAAATTCCACCCCCACAAAAATTTCTCCACGCGGGTTCCTATTCCTGCATTTAAACCTCTTCTGTTTCCTCATTGTTATCAGACAACCACTTTCCCACTCTCCCATCAGTTTAATCTGCTTTAGGATTTTACATAGAGTTAGATGATACATAGTCTATTTTGTCTGATTTACTGTGTCTGTAATGATGATAAACATTTATGTATAAGTTAATATGTCACTGATTTTGATGAGTGTCAAATTCTTTAGATGGTATAGAGCAAGAAATGGATTTGACATCCTACCATGAATGTTAAGGTCCTACAAGAATTCTTATCCTATCTTTATGAATTTTATATATTAACACACTATGAATAATGTACCTGAGAAAAGGGAAAACATCAGAATACTTTCTTATTCCACAGTGTTGCACACTGTTCTCTGAGTCCTGTCTGTGATGATACGAAGGAAAGTTGCCGACTGGATTTGCAGCAGCAAGGAGTGTTACCTTCACTCATGGCCTCATTGTTAAAGAAATGTTTCTCAAAAGAGTAATCAATGGTTATGGGTGATCTTGAAATCTTACAAGCCTAGAAAAACTAATTTAGGTGCCCTTTTTTAATAAGGTGAGATCAAAACCTAGGGTGAATGTTTGAATAACAATTGTTTAATTTTTTTAAAAATAAAAAGACTGATTAAAGTAAAACTTTGTGACTGAGTCTCCCAAGATCACCCTTCTCATTTTAAGAACACTAATCCCACCTTACTTAATATTTTCTGTAGCAGTTCTGGAAATCCTCTTTCATAAATGTCTTTTTCTGGCTATCTCAATGTCCTGAATAGATTCAAAATATTTATGGAAATTTATGTCAAGTAAAAACATGATGGTATATCCTCATCCACCTTATTTACAAGATCTAGCACTATGTCACTTCTTACTGTACCTCAAAGGCAAAATGATCAGGAAAGATAAACATTTTGAACTGATTCAGAGAGTCAAGGCAGCTTAACAGTGCAACTAAAGATTTCCATGAAAGAGGATCTTCAGAACTGCTTCAGAAAGGTAAAAATAATGGGATAAGTATGTTGGAAGTGAGAGGGTATATTTGAGGGGAATTAATGGAAAGTATTTTTTTACTATGCTATTGTCTAATCTCATTATTCACTTCTAGAGTTATAACTCATATATGGGTCATTACTGAGTGGTCAAAAAAATTCTCATACTAATTTATTTTTTTCTATAAAAATAACAACTGCATTGAAAATTAGAACTGTGGAACAATGAATGTATTCTACAAATTCACCTTTCAAGGGTATTAAAATAAGGCAAATAAACCTGTGCAACATTGAGTTACAAGAATTCAAGTAGTATTTCTAGATTTCCTACTTTGTGATGTCATTAGAGGTGTTCTTCAAATTATCTTGTTAATTACTGATCAGACTTTTTAGCATGCAAAAAGGCAGTTTTTCCAGCACCATTTGTTAAAGAGCCTATATTTTTTCCATTGAATGCATTTGGCCCCTTTGTCAAGTATAAGTTGGCTGAGCATGTCTGGAGTTGTTTCTGCATCTTCTAATCTGTTCCACAGATCCTCAGGTCTGTTTTTTGCCCAGGTCTGGTTTTTGCATGATAGCTTTATCACAGTAGTTTTGAAGTAGAATTTCAAGTTAGAGATTTTGATGGCTTGTCTTTGTTGACCAGAATGGTTTTTTGATATTCTAAGTCTCTTCTGGTTCCAAAAGACTTTCAAAAGTGTTTTCTCTCATTCTATGAGGTATGCTAGTGGGTATTTTGATTAGAATTGCATTAAATCAGTATAACAATTTTTGGAGAATGGCCATTTTCACTATGTTGGTCCTTCCTGTCCATGAGCAAGAGACATCTTTGCACTTTCTGATACCCTTTTCAATCTTTTCAGTGCTGTAATTTTCAAAGTGTAGATCTTTTACTTTCTTTGTTAGATTGATTTCTAAGTATTTCATTTTTGGGGTGCTATTTGAAAGATGTATTTTCTCTGTTTTCTCTCTTAGTTTGTTGTTTGTGTATAGGCATGCTATTGATTTTTGATTGTTAATTTTGTATCAAGCTATACTTCTGAATTTTATTAGAAAATCTACAAGTCAGACAACTCACAATGAATTTACAAAAGTAATGAGTAATTTGTGTTGCACATTGTCTTTTATGAGTAAGTGTAAATAGAATTAATCAGTTAGACGAAGTATTGGCACTTAATTTTTTAAAATAATCTGGTAGAGTCCAGATATATAATCAGTTAGCATTTTAATCTAGGCTCTAGTAATCCTCTCTGATTCAACTATTTTCTTTGGCAAATATGTATCAATGTGGACATGGGACAAGAAGGTTGCCACTCAAGCGATGCCTAGTTACTGAGCAGCATCCTTACCCAAACCCTTGTCTCTCTCAATGTCACTGGACCTTTATTCTAAAATGGTACTAATTGTCCCTATTTGTTTTATGTGAAAGCTTTTTACAACTAACCATAAACACTGCTGAGGAATTGTCAAAGCTTATTTATCAAGCTCTAGAAAATTCACCTCGGTGACTGTCTTACATCATCCTCTTCTGTCCCTGCTCTTTTCTGTTCATCTAAAGAATTACTCAACATTTGATTGGTCATGCTCAGTATACTGAAGAATGTTGTACCAACCCTCACTTAATAAGAATCTGGGGTGGAAGCTGACACAATAGAAGACACTGGTAACTAGAGAAATCTTCAATATTCCCATCTTCTCCAGGTGCAGAAAGCTGAGGGTTGTGGATGACGCCCCCTGGTGTTGCACTCCATCCTGCCACCCAAAGCATGCACCCCAACCTACCACCTCAAAAGCAGGAGATTTTGTTCCTACTATGCAACTGTCAGGGGCTAGACAGGCTGCACTCCTGGATTAATACAAAAACTTCCCCCAAAGATTTGTAAGTTTCATGTCATCTTTTCATTGCATTACAAATGCCACAGACCACTGAGAGTCATTTTGTAATGTGTCCCCTGCTCAAAGTCATTTTAGGCTGATCTTCTCTGCCAGGTCTTCTGTACAGGGATGTAGCATTGACTATTCAGAACAGGCCTCAGTCAGATACAGGCTTTTGTTCTACTCCAAGAACAAATGAATCAAATACAATCAAGGTGAGAGTGCTGTGCAGTTACCTGGTGATATACAGCAAAAAGCATCAAGATATTCAACATCTATAACGTAGTAGAAAAGAGATAATGACTATTGCTACAGTGATTACATGTAAAATGAGACAGATTTCTAGTGTTATAAAGGACTTTGCTCACTTACTATTTAAGAAAAACAAATGTATTTTTGCCAGATATTTTTCTGTGACATTCATGTGGGTGAGTGTGAAAAACAAAAGAAAGGTTCCCCAGTGAAAGGGCACTAATAATTCAAAAATTATACAAAGTTTGCCAAAAATATATATGCAATTCAGGAAAATAGAAACATGTATATATTAAACATTAATTTTATTGTGACATCATGAGATTAATAGAAGTTACCATTGACCGCTACAACGACAAGAGGTACTCTAAATGGTAGCCATTAGCTTCCAGATATTTATTAGAAAAGCAAAACACTGCTTAGGTAAATTTGGTCATTGAGATTGCTGCACATGCATTTTCATTTCCTCTGTAAGGGTTATCAGTATAGTGGATTTTCTGTGGTGTAAAACGTTCTCTAAGGCCCTTCATATGAGTGTAAAACATCTGTTGATAAAATATCATACTCTTTTTCTTAAGTGTGTAATGCATGTCTTTGGCAGACCTTGTACATGTGTAAAAATGTGTAAGTGTTAAAAGTATGTAGGTCATTTTTGAAAGAGTCATGACTGTTCCCCATACAATACTCATTTAAAATACATGAAATGTCTTTAAAACCCTGATTTGGGCTAAACAGAAGTAAATGGTTTAATTCTAACAGCACAGTCCAGATCTGTGATTCTTTTTATTTCTGGATCTCCTTCCTTTCTTTTCTCTTTCTCTCTTTCATGGAAATAATAGTTTTATTTTAATAGTTAAACAACACTGAGTTCCTGTTTTCTCACTATGTCCCAGAATTCTTTTGATTATTATAAATACTAAAAAAGGTAAAAATAATCTAACATGCTGATACAATTAGTTTTTTGGAAGAAACAGGGAACAGATACAACCAAGGCTGCACAGGCAGGAATTTCTAGCTGCCGATACTGGCTCGTCATTTTCACTCACATCTTCACCTGTTCAGGCCCCCTTCACTGTTGAAGTGAAATAAGTGTTCTCAGATTCCCACACAGAGTTGGGATACAAATGATGGTGATGGCGCTGTAGATTTAGATTATTCCTGTGATCTTCCCAGATAAATAAAGGATAGCAATCTAATTCTGGGTGGTCTATGGAAATTTCTAGAAAAGAGGGCTTGTAAATATCATGAGGAAGGTTGGCTGATCCAGAGAAATACAGGCTGAGATGGTAGCTATTGAAGTAAAATATAACTTAATAATAAATAAATAAATAAATAAATGAAATCATTAGGTAGGATGTGGTGGCACATACCTGTAATCCCAGGTCTTGGGAGGCTGACGTAGCAGAACTACTAGAAATTCAAGACCAGCCTGGCTGTATACACAAGTTCAAGACCAGCACAAAAGGCACAATGAGATCCTGTCTAAAAAAAAAAAAGGATTTCACTTCCTTCTCTCACCATATCCTGCTATGAATTCTTCTGGGTTGGCTTCCTATTAAGGAGTAGACTTCAAAGGTTAATTCTGGTGAGAAATAAAAATTAATGAAAGAAAAGAAAGGGAAAAAAGACAAGAGACACTGGGAGACTACTACTGAGATACAAAGATCTTTGCAGAATGAATAGTAACCTGGCTGTAGGAGGCAGAACCAATACTGTAAATTCCATGGCATGGTTGCTATATGGCCAGAATGAAGCTATGAATCTAAAACTCTAGTGTTATTAGTGTCAGTATATCACAGTTTCCCAGTAAATGTTGCCTAGCTGACTCTAAATTTAAAGTATATCTGTTTAGGCATCAAAATATCTTTCTTCTTAAAATAGCACCATTTTTATCACAGAATATGAAAAAATATAATAAGAAGAAATACTAGGAAATGACCAGTGGATCTCCAGAATCAATCAAACAAAAATCACCTGAACTTTAGCCTCTAGCTCCCTGCTAAGAATTCAAGCAAACTCTCACATCGTTTATCTGTATATGCTCCACTTATTTTATGGCAAAAACTTCAAAAAGAAGCAGAATAACAATCAACAATTTCAAAAATCATATACTCCTGATGTTAACCCTAGGTCTTTATTTCTTGTCTCTGTGACTTTTATCAAAATTACTGAGTCCTCTTAACAAATTTGCTCAATCAGTAAAATGAGGGAAATATTACACGTCATCAACCTTCTGAGAGAATTACGTGGTTGTTATATAGTGACTAGCACATAATAATCTTTGCATAATTGGGTGTCACTTATAAGTATAAATTGCAAGTAGGTATAAAGATTTTTTAAACTTTTTTTCAGTTACTTTGGTTCAGCTAATTTGCATGAGACTTGTGATCTGTTTTCCCAAAAGTTGCGGGGAGATTTCTGAGTGCCTATCCATCCTTTAACATCTTCCAAACAATTTATTAATGATGCCATTTTAAATGAGCCTGAATTTCATGAATTGCAATCCACTGCAGCGTGATGCAGCATAAAGGAGATAAAAATATTTTCCCCGGCGGAGATGAAAGTTTGATTTTAATGAAGACACATACTAAGGAGAGCTGAACGGTGGGTCCGTTGTGTTTATATTAAGTCCACTCCTGGGCCTGGACTTGGACTTCAGTTCCAGTCAGAGCAGCTCATCACATGTCAGAAAACTCTACAGTGTAGATGTCACGAAAGACGGGCCTGAAATTAGATTTCCTGTTGCCATATCCCAGCTTCGCTAGTTAATACCTTCGGAATCACTGTGTCCATGTAGCCCTTACTGATGAACTAACCCGTTCTTCTCTCTCCCAGTTTCAGTCAGATTGAATCTTAGCTGTACGTTTTCTTCCCTAACGATACTCTTGCTACCCTTGTCCTGTGCTGCTCTAACTCTCGCAAGGTGGCAAGATCCAGGGGGAACAAGCTGTATCCCGTAAACTGCCGTAGAAAAGTTATCTGTACATTAGTATTGAGTGACTAGTTGGGCCTAGCAGTTGAAAATAGAAATTTCCTGCATACCAATAGACACATAAACTGTTCTGGTAGTAGTAGTAGTAATAATAATAATAATTGGCATTTAGTTTATATTAATTTTGATTTCTCAGGCACTGTTTCCAGGGTTTTATGTTTATACAATAATTTTCTCATTTATAACCCATTCAGGATCACATAGTGAGTGGTGAAAATAGGTTCAAAATATAGAGAATCTTAATTTTCTAAGAATCCTACAATTTGCTAGGATCCCAGTAGGGTCCGTTGTGTGCACCAAGTTTTCTGGTTTCGGCGTTCCCCAGCCGGGAGGCTGGGAGCTAACTACTAACATACTGTCCTATGATAGCTGTGATTCTATCCTTCGCTGCCTGTCTGTGACCACTGCAGTCGTCCTTGGTGGCTTGTGCCCCAAGCCCCTCCCTCCTGTGCTGAGCCACGTTTGCCATGGAGCCTGGGCCCGCCCTGGGCTCCGGGCTGGTGCCGTGTGACCTGTACCTTCACCTTCACTCCTGCATTGCTTGCTCCCACTTCAAGGGAAACAAAACTGTACTCCAAGGAGTAATTAGGGGCTGATTACTGCTGATCAATTAATTGGGAAGTGCTGTAAGCCCTATTTAGATCTAATGAAATCACAGTATCTTCAATCAAGGATTTGGAGATGTTCTTAGCTAGAGGTTAGAAATTGGATGTATTTTACTGTGAAAATACTCCTCCTTCTCTACCATGATGTTTAGTGGATGCAGGTCTACAGTCAGACTCCTAAGCCCTGAGAGGACTTAGGAGTCTGCTTATTCACTCTTGTTACTGGAGTATTAGTGTTAAAACGGTGGATGTTTACACTATGGGTTTTATTCTTAAATTGCCACTGTCAGGCTCAGTGCCTCCCATAGAATGGGAACTCAATGACTACAGCTAAAATAAAGAAATTGGCTTCTCTCTGTGTTTACATATAAGAGGATAGCAGCAGGCACTTTCTTTATTATTTGTCTTATATCACAGACTCCATACAGTGGCGGCGCTGAGCAACACATTGACAAAATGGGTAAGAATAAGTGCTCTTCCACCATGATTATGTTTTCAGAATGAATAATTATGGTTGTGAATAAATAACAATGAATGAATGAATTGCTGAAAGAATGAAAGGGTAAATTAACTGAGCGATAATGTATAAATCTTATCTATCTAGTTATTTAAGATCTTAAATAAAGCATTGTATCTTTTTCTTCCTGTAAAACTTTTTCTTATAATTCAGTAGCATGTCATTTCTTTAATTTTTATACTGCCTGAGATAATATCATGTCTAGATTCCCTATGCCCTATGGTAGTTACTGGTTTACATTTTTTGAATGAAAAAAATATTTATTAAGAGGTTCCTGGATATAGGCACGTGTTAAGTTGCTATGCTTTTATTTACTGATCAAGAATTATGATAGGTAACTGTGGACTGGTCTGTCATGTGCTCCTCCTATTTGGCAGTTTAAAATAGCACCTGATAGACTGCCTTTGACTTGGATTCTTGATGCAGGATAGGTTTTACCAACTACACATGCCTGTGTGGTATTGGGTGGCCAGATGGACAGTAAACATCACTTTTAAATCAATTTGACTGTGCCTGATGCCAAACACAAGCAGAGAAGCCTGAGGCCTTGAGCCTTCATTCCAGTGCCTGCTCTTCAACTGTCTGACCATAGGGAGGCACTGTGGAGCCTTCAGCGGCACGCTGTTACCCTTGACCCTTAGATAGGAGTTACCTGTGTGTCAGGCAATACTTGTCTCAGAGACAATGTGTGCAAGGTGAATCACTTCTGCACTGCATGAGAATTACTGCTTCGTATTGAGCTTATAAAGCTCCCCATCAGACTCAAAGTCCTGTGGTAGCCTGCTTCTTTTTAAAAAGACCCAAAGTGATCTTCCTTTCTGGCACTGAACTCTAAACAATATTATCATCCCTATTTTACAGAGGTCAAAACTATGCCTCTCAAAATTAACAGATTTTCCAAGTGTCACCTGGAAGTGAGTGGAAAAGGCAATATTGAAGGCATTTATTCTATATTTCTATATCAGAGTGTCATATTAGTAAACTGGCATGATATATTAAACTTGTTTTTCCTTCCTTCATAAGAGATAGGTATACACCTCTCGGTAGAAGTTCTGTACATAAATCATGAACAAAAATCTTAGGAAAGCAGTGCAAGCATAATCATGAACCTGAATGGAAGGGATTCAACCACATTTCATCTTTTTCATTTTTTTCTTATTTTGAAGAGAATAAAACTGAATGAAATAAAACAGAATCGAGTCAGTCAAAACAGAACAATGAACATGGTACATGACTTCAAAAAAAGATTAAGGGAAATCAATAATGACTACTGTAATGTCTCTTGTTATCTTCAAAACAACTGCCCGCACCATCAGGCATAATAAAATCAAACAAAAAAGTGCAAAATAAACCAATAAAAACAAAACAATGAAACAGGACTTCAAAACAACATAATAGTAAAACAATAGTCGCTACCATAATGCCTCTTGCAATTGCCTGTACCATCAGACATAATGCAATCAAACAAAGCAAAATAGAATAAAATCAATCAAAACAAAACAATGACAGCAATACAGGGATTTAAAACAGGATAACAGGAAATCAGTAATGGCTACCGTAATATATTTTGTTATCTTTGAAATAGCTGTCTATGCCATCAAATATAACAAAATTAGGCAATCTGAAACCAAATAAAACCAAACTAAACAGAACAATGAAAGCAATATGGTTTCAAATCACAATAATAGATTAATAATGGTCACTGCCTTCCCTTTGTAGACACTTCTTCCCCTTTCACTTTCACAATATGTGCTGTGCATTTTGGATCCCACTAACTCCTTTAGTTTTTTATACAAGGTGACAGCATGATATTCACCCATGTTACTCTGAACCATTTCACCCATGAGCATGATCTCAAGTTGTATCCATTTACTTGCAAGAGCCTCAAGATTACGCTGAAACTGAGTAACTCTCCATTACATAAAAATGTCATGTCTTTCTCGTCCACTCTGCAGCTGATGAGAAAGCTACCCCCACTTCTTTCTGGTTCCCTGTCACACAGAGCATTGTTCTTTCTCCTTTGGCTTGCAGTCTATGAACCCCCTTTTTTGAGTTAAATGTGTTTCTTGTATAAAGCATATTGATAGATCCTGTCTCTTGATTCACTCGGCCTGTATTTCTTTTTATTTGTGAATTGAGGCCATCTACATTAATGGCTATGGCCATCATGCACTGCTTTATTTCTGCCATGCTATTTTCCTGCCACTGGCTGCCTACTTTTCCCCTCCATTCAATTGTCTGTCCTGCTCTGTAATCCCCCTTTGTCACTGTTTCTGGACCCATGATCTCTTTTATCTTCATTCTTTATTCTGTCTAGGGTTGTTTAATGGTTATGATTTCCTTCAGTTGTTCCTTGTCATGGAAGAATCTTGTTTTTCCATTAATTTTGAAAAATAGTTTTGCAGGGTACATCAATCTGGTCTTTCAGGATTTGAAATGCTTCACTCCTAGCTGTTCTTGACTTGATGGATTGTGTTGAGAAGTCTCTTGTGATTCAGATGGGTTTTCCTTATAGGCTATCTGTTTATTTTCTCTAACAGTTTTTAATATTGTGTTCCTGTGTTGAATTGGTAGGATCTTGGTTATCATATTTCTGGGTGTAAATTTATGTTGGTTATGGCTCAGTAGAGTTTCGTATGCCTCACTTATCTGAATGTCACTTGTTTTCCTTTGCTTGGAAAGTTTTCTGATAGAATTTCTGTAAATAAATTTTGATGTCATTTCTGTTGACCCCTGCTTTTTCACTCACACCTATTTTTCTTAAGCTGTGTTCCTTTGGGTTGTCTTGTAGCTCTTGAACAGTTACTTCCTGGTTCCTTTTTTTTTAATTTTTAAAAAATTTATTAGGGTCAGAGGGTTAGCTCAGCAGCCTAAGTGCCTGCTTGGCAAATGCGAGGTTGTGAGTTCAATCCCTGGCACCAAAAAAAAAAAAAAAAAAAAAAAAAAAAAAAAAAAAAAAAAAGAAAAAGAAAAAAGAAAAAAGGGTAGCAACAATGCAGAATTCTAAAAGAAAAAAGAAAAAAAAAACACTAAGAAATCACTAGTTGATAAATTACATATTGTCATCTTGGATGTAGTTGTTCAAGTTACAAAATTAAAGGATGCATACTAGACATTCAAACAATGAGACTGCAAACAATTCTGCTCAAAAATCCAACAAAGATCCAGAAATATGGTCATCTATTTTACACACTCAAACATACATGTAGTTATATCTCTTAGAACCTTTTATTTTCCTCTCTTTTTTACAATAGCAATTACACATTTTGGGTTTTATTACTCTTATAGTTCTTATAAATTTTTACACTCGAGACACAATTTCATATCTATAAATATGATTCTTATTTATTTTACTAATGAGGATAGTCTCAAGTTGTCTCCATTTACTGATGAAGGCCTCAAGATCATCCTTTTTATAGCTGAGTAATATTCCACTGTAGAAAAATACCACATAATTTCATCCACTCTGCAATTGACGGGCATCTTGGTTATTTCCAAGATTTAGCTATTACAAATTGTGTCGTTATGAACATTGTTACGCATATATCATTGTGATATGAACTTGTCAGTTCTTCTGGGAAAATACCCAGGAGGGGAATAGCTGCATTGAATGGGGCTTCCAATCCTAGTCTTCTGAGAATTCTCCATATGGATTTCCATAGTGGTTGCACCAGTCTTCATTCCCACTAACAGTGGAGCAGTGTTCCTTTTTTCCCACACTATCGCCAACATTTGTTATCAGTTGATTTCTTGAAGGCAGCTATTCTTTCTGGAGTGAAGTGAAATCTGAATGTTGTTTTAATTTGCATTTCTTGAATGACCAGTGATGGTAAACATTTCTTCATGTATTTATTTGCCATTTGTATATCTTTCTCTGAGAACTATGTATTCATCTCACATGCCCATTTTTGGAAAGGGTCTTTGAATTTGGTGGGAGTTGATGTTTTTCAGTTCTTTATATGTTCTGAATATAAGTCCTTTGTCTGAGGCACTGCTGGCTAAAATTATTTCCCACTCTGTGAGTTTTCTTTTCACTCTGTTGGTGATTTCCTTTGGAGTGCAGAAACTTTTCAATAATATGAGATCCCACTTGTTGATTCTTTGAAGTGTTTCTTGTGCAGTTTGCATTTTGTTTATGAATTCTCTGCCTACCCCTATGTCTCCAAGACTTCTACCTACCTTATCTTCCAGTAAATTTAGTGTTTCTGTTTTAATATTGAGGTGTTTGATCCATTTAGACTTTAGTTTTGTGCATGGTGATATGCATGGATCTAGTTTCAGTCTTCGGCATGTAGAGACAATTTTTCCAACACCATTTATTAAAGAGGCTATCCTTCTTCCAGTGGACATATTTAGCCCCTTTGTCAAATATCAGGTGGCTGAGTCTCTTTGTAGTTGTGCTTGCATCTTATAATCTGTTCCATTGATCCTCAGGTCTGTTTCTTTGCCAGTACCATACTGATTTTATCACTGTGGCTTTGTAGTATAGATTCGAGTCAGGAACTGAGATGCCTCCTGCCTTGCCTTTGATGCCCAGAATTGCCTTTGCTATTCTAGGCTTCTTCTGTTTCCAAATGAATTTTAGGAGTGTTTTCTCTACATCTTTGAGGTATGTCAATGATATTTTGATTGGGATTGCCTTAAATCTGTATAACAGTTTGGGGAGTATGGCCATTTTCACAATTTTGGTTCTTCCTAGCCAAGAGCAAGGAATACCCTTCCATTTTCTAATATCCTTTTCAATATCCTTTTTCAGTGAACTATAATTTTCAGCATACAGGTCTTTTACATTTTTAGTTAGGTTGATTCCTAAGTATTTCAATTTTTTTAGACATCATTGTAAAGGGCGATATTTCCACAATTTATCTCTCATTGAGTTGTTTGTGTACAGGAATGCTATTGATGTTTGAGCATTGACTTTGTATCCAGCTACACTGCTGAACTTGTTTATTACCTCTAGTAGTCTTTTAATGGAGCATTTTGGGTCTTCTGTATAGAGTATCATGTCATCTGAAAATATTGATAATAATTTCTTCCTTTCCTATCTTTATTCCTTTATTTCTCTCTTGTCTGATTGTCCTGGTAGTGTTTCCAGAATTATATTGAAAAAGAGTGGCGATAGTGGACATCCTTGTCTAGTTCCTGATTTTAAAGTGAAAGCTTTCAGTTTTTGTCCATTTAATATAATATTGGCTATTGGTTTGTGGTAGATGGCCTTTATAAGGTTGAGATAGACACCATGTATTCCAAGTTTCTGAAGGGTTTTTATCATGAACATGTGTTGGACTTTGTCGAAAGCTTCTTCTGCATCTATTGAGATGACCATGTGGTTTTTGTTTTTGGATGTTGGTGTGGTTGGTGTATTACATTTATTGATTTGCATATGTTAAACCATCCTTGCATTCCTGGAATGAACCCCACTTGGTCATGATGTGTAATCTTCTTGATGATTTGCTGCATTCTATTTGCCAGTATTTTGTTGAGAATCTTTGCATCAATGTTCATTAGTGAGATTGGCCTATAGCTCTCTTTTTTGGTTGGATCTTTCTCTGGTTTTGGTATCAGAGTAATACTTGCCTCCAGGAATGATTTAGGGAGGATTGCTTTTTTCTCAATTTCATTGAAGAGTTTAAGGAGTACTGGCATCAAATCTTCTCTAAATTTCTTGTA